>CAKOGP040000158.1:25925-90251 GCA_933822405.4 Cylindrotheca closterium | reverse complement strand
CCATCAGCTCGTAAAATTCTCTAACCACTTTCAGTTCATCATGATGATCGTGTTGTATGGCATATAATATTCGATTTGTATAAAGGTATATGCCCGCTCAAGTTTTGAAGCTACCATCGAACGCAGGGAAAAGGGAGTTTTTACGGGATTGCTCAACAAACAACGAATTTTCTTGGCGCTACAGGAGTTTTTACCGGACAAATTGCCGATACAGGATCGAAGGAGAATATACAAAAAAAAACGGATGGGAGTACATACCATTCCCGTAAATCTTCCAGAAACCCCGTAACTTTCGTCCGCAGTGCATGCCCACACAATGTTTAGTAGACCACCTTTGTAGTCCTGCAGGAAGAGATCGCATGGCGCGACCCAGTGTGTCCCATGCAATCTCAGACTTGGCTTTGACGGAGATAGTACCTTTGTCCCTCCAGCGCAAGCGGAGTGCAGGAAGAGTCACACACTCTTGGATGAACTGGGGATCAAGGCGTGACTGTTTGGTGTCTACCACGTACACTGCCGCAAGTTCAGTGAAGAAACAAGGATTGGGGGCTATGAGATGATTGGCCGTCTCAAGTTCCTTGTGGTACTCCACCGCCATTCCGTCCACCTCAAGGTTCCGTTTCTCCCACCAAGAAAGTTTGTCAAAGAAATTGGACTTGTTGAGATGGCCATACACGTGCTGGGGCGACCAATCCACCGAGGGCCGAAGGATAGCTTCTTGAATGGATGAAACCAAGTCAAATTGGGCATCAGTTGGAGACAGTGGGCGATCTTCATAAGCCATCTCAATAGCAGAGAGACCATCGCAAGCGATCCGCACCTTGGGGCAAGTTGAAAGGTTTGGGAACCATTGCTTAAGGAGCCAATCAACCGCCATTTTACCGGCCAACAGACCAATGAGTTCGCTATGGTATGGGCTCTAATCCTGGGGCCAACCAGGGGTCTGACACCAGATGATGATTCAATCGCATCCTCCATGCTTCACCAGGAGTTGAACTGCCGCGGTCCCTAACTCGTTCTTTAAGGATCCATCGCTGATCACACGCAAAAGCAGCCTTCCAACAGAGTGTCAGCTAAGGTGGCTTCGATCTCATTTGGAACCCACCCGTAATAGTCTGTGCAAAGCTTGGCAGCCGTCTGCCACGCTTGAAGGATGGATGGGCTGTTGGGAGGGGATGGTTCAGAGGCACGGCCAGTACCTGTGAGAAGAACCCTGTCAGAGCCTGTGATGGGGCAAACCGTAGCGCAAAGAACATCAGAGGGAAGCGGTGCGGTCCACCATGGGCAGGAAGGATTTGACGGGGCTGGTGCGTAGCGACGTGACGTGGTGGAGGAGCCCTCAGAGGAAGAGTGTTTCCAGGTTGCCCCATGGCGGTGGAAATGGCCTGTAGTGGGTGACAGCAACCAATTCCAGTCCTCCAGAGGGTCAGTCCAGGGCCCCAATGGCTGTTGGAGTGGGTGATGTGGCCCGTTGGAGCAAACAGGGCTCTAGACAAGGTGGTCTGCCACAGATTCCAGTGTTGCCAGGTTGGGCGAACTGTCCTTGGCCATTGGTATGGCGAGCGGCAGCACTCATCCCTGAGCCCATTCCACACGGAGCGGCGATGAAACCTGCCATCAGCAGTCACAATGTCAGACACTGTGCATACCTGGAGGAACATTTGACACCAATTGAGCCATAAACGTTCCTCTTGTTCAACCTCCAAGTTGAAGAAGAGATCCATCAGAAGGGAGTCGTCTGTACAGCGATGGGAGAGGGCTGGCAAGTCACAGACGACATAGATGTTCAGACCTTTGAGTTCATGCCATACTCCTTTCATCCACGTATCTGAAGCTAAGATCTCTGTATTGTTGTAGACTTGTTGCAAGAGTCCAAAGGATGTCCCTGTTTCAAGTTGATGGGCTTGGAAGTTGGCCTCCATATAGTCACCAGTTTTGGTCCTGTTGGCTATATGTCGGAGCAACATCTCAAGATGCTTAAACACTTGACAACCAAACGGATGTGGAAGTCCAAGACCCTGATAGGACAGCGGAGCAAATACAACATCCCGGGGGAAATTACGGCAAACACCCGCCTTCAGAAGGCACACTTGAAGTACCGGAGACATAATGTCTGTCCATTGCTGGGCGTCCAGGGTGGTTTGCGCCATAGGATACTCCAATTTCTTCATGCTGGTAGACCTGATGAGGGGGAGGACATCATGTTTGTAAAGAAGGTTGGGTTGCAGCTGTTCTGCCCAATCCTTGGCTTTAGCAACCATCTGAACCTATTGTGAGCCTTAAGGTTTTCCAAAGGAGCAAGCATAACTCCCAAAGTGCGTTCCAAGTCATCTGGTTCAAGACAACGCAGGGATTCAGTAGCACCTGAAAGACCTTGAATGTGGAGTTCAAAGTCGGGGGCAACTGCGTTTTTCCCACGAAATTTCCATTTGCCAGTGGAGAACCAATCCCATGGCAGAAAACAAATATGTTCAAGTCATCAATGGTAATTAAACTTGCAATTGTCCAGGCACAGTAGTTAAGGCATGAACTTGATACCAGCTGTTTGCAAGAGTCGGGAAACCAATATTGTCCAGATTCCAAAGAGCACATACAAAGAGCTCAAGAACTTGAAAATTTGCATTGATTTTTACTATGTGCATTGGCCACTGTTTTCCACTCCATCTCTCAACAAATTGACTACAAAACTGTGTCCTTTCCAATCAGTACAGTCCAAATCAAAATTTTGAAACATGTGGTGGAAATACGTAAAACTGGTAGGCCACGTCACCTATTCAGCCTAAAATAGTACTTTCAAATTTTCCGCGCGCCCTGGTAGAATTTTGTTGATTTTGTACTAATCCATCAGAACAATAAATCGCCATTTTCATCATCAACCTTCCGACCCCTTGTTGACATCAACAAAACATCGGGCATCTCCACTTTTTCGCACAATTTGCTTCCTAACACATCACACTAGTATAATATCGAAAAAAGTGGAGATGTGAGATGAATCCAAATGGTCAAAATCCACCAAAAAGGATGATGAATTTGATTTCACCACGATGGTAAGCTTTGAGGCACTTGCAGTCATCGCCGACTACAAGAAAATTGATGCACAGCTGACAGTAGCTGTATCTTTACATAAGCTATCCTCTTTCTATGACGTGATCTGGCCTCGTTTGTTTCTTTGGTCCCCAAAATGACCACTGAAGCCCACCATCAACGTCCAAAACAAAGAATTATTATGGTTTTGGGAGCCCACGAAGTCTCAAGGCACCAAGTACTTGAAAATTCCAGCAGAGGTTGCTTCTGGCGTTATACTGAAGGTCTTGGAATCATCTGGTGGTCGATATCAAGGTTTCTTTGTGCATATTCTCCATCGAGTTCATCAAGTGGCAAAATTTGTCAAAAACACATCTATGTCATGGCATGGGCCCCACAAGAAGAATAGGTGGATTCAGATGCAATGGCAGGCACTTTTGATATATATACTACGCCATGGGCCGTGATTCAATTTAGGTTTTACCCCAATCATGCCACAATCAACAAGCGTTGTTAGAACTGTATCGGTCAGCCTGCCCTTTGGGGTCCACAGAAGGCCACACATGCAGAGATCGCCGAGCTCCAAGGTATATTATGGTATATTGGTATCTGATACAACGACAGAGCATTATTGGTTCACTTTCTTTGTTTAATTTGGAAAGATTTTGCGATTTCCTTCCTTTGTGCTGTCGGTTCTCTGCCGCTCTGGAGGTCCCCCTGGCCGCCATTTAAACAGCTATCCATCCAACAACACACCAGGGTCTCCCTTGGATGCCTAAAGTTTAGATTTTTTGGGACCAAGGCAATGATTTGTCCTAGATCAAGAATCATGTGGCCAAACTGGTGTAAAAAAAATGTAAGTTTGTTGAAATTTCTGGAATCGTCGAATTGTTGACCTCATTTCCTCAATCTTCTTTATTCTGGCACGTTTTATTTGTCCATGGGTATATCTAACAAGGTTTGGCACCGTTGGAATGGGAGATTTCAAGGTGGAAGTGATTGAGCTGCAGCTACTTGACCTGGGTGGTCAATTTGGCATTCAATCCAGAATTTCCCAGGAATGTGTCCCAGTCGCCGTGTCGGTAACCAGACACGGTAGGACCACTACAAAAGTGACCAATATACCTATATGTATCGACTTTGGATTTTTTTTCTTCAATGGTGCGGCAGAAATGAGATTCCTTGGTCTGGTTTTCTATTGACCCGTTCCCAACATTTCAGGAGCCCTGATTGAATGATTCGAAATTCCATGTATTCTAGACCAAAATTTGCAACTGTTGTTGCGTATACCACTAGTCTATGTAGATTAAGCAATAATACATATTAAAATATCAAGATTTGTAATCAAAACCAGGTCTTATCGTAAAGATGGAGGCCTTGCCTCTTGTAGTATAATTTTGGTTGGATGTGTAGTCGATTAAGTCAAACTGGTATCCGACTCGATCGATCACAGCGATCTCTACCACGGCTACGGAATTTCCACGATATCCAGTCTGATCTTGGTTTGGACTGTAGATCCAAAGGCTCCATTGTTGAAGAGCTCAAGGACGTCTTCAAAGTCTAAACTGCCTCTGGTTTGCAAATCACCAAGATCCATGCAGACAACAAATTTGGAGAAGCAGAGAAAGATCTGTTGCCAGCTTGACTGATCTGTTGTGGAGTGGCTGACCACATTCCAGAGATAGAAAGGTCTGTACAGACCATGCAAAACGACAGTTGGTTGACATGCAATGCGTTGACTACCCAAGAATGATGGTATGATCCATCATTAAGACTGGAGTTGCTTTTGGATCAGCCAAGAGAACTGAAAATGAACTCTCCACTTAGAACATTATTGAAAATACAGGTGTGGCAAATATGTTCAATTAAAGGTGACTGAAAAGGTATATTTGAGCAATCATTTTGGACCCAAGAAATTTGACCGGACAATACAACTTCATCTCTTTGGAAACTGGCAAAGAAATCAATAGACAGGTGGGCAATGCCTATCACTGAAAAGAATGTTATCAAGAGAGTCCAAGAACAAGGTCTCAAACAGCACCAGCCATATTGCAAATTGAAGATGCTCAAGTAAGAATTGCGTCCCGGTCAACCAATCTCTGCGGATGATATAATTTTGCCTGCTGTAAAAGAAGCAGGATCCACTAATCTTGCCTGAATCAATTGCTGTCAACCTGCCGGACACAGGACAGAATCCTTTAGTACCTATTGATGTGGATGATTTGTCAGAGGCGGATGAGCGCAAGACAGATCTACCAGATGATCAAGAAGAACAAGGAGCAGAAACTCAGGGGCCCTAGTGGAGGCACAGGCCAAAGATCAAGGAGCGCAAAATGGCAATCAAGAGAAACCGCAAGGCCTGATAGAAGAGAATGATGAAACCAAAGATGCTGTGTTTTTTAAGGCAGAAATGGAAGTGTCTGATAATGAACCGGAAGAAGCAAAAAAGTTGATGCCAACCAACTGTACAGTGACAAAGCAGCTGAGACAGCAGCAAACAATCCAGAGGACAAGGAACGGTGTTAGAAATAAGCAGGTTGTGATCTATCACCATGAGTGCCTTCAGTACTCAGAACAAACTCTCTGCATTCATCCATTTCATGACTTGTACTGATTCAGCAGAAAGTGTCAGACAATACAACAATGTACAATATCATACAAACACACTTCTTCCAATCCTACTCTGTGGGTTCTTGAACTCTCAAGGCAAGAATAGAAACCGTTAGATGGATATTTAAACCAGCTCTCTTAGAGACATAAAGTCCCCTTGCAACAGCATTATGTAAGATTTTACGGTAACCAGCACTGTAACTTCCCTTTGCCAGCTTCCAGTAAACTGTTACCAGCTGGTGTTTCCTGCTTTGAATCCTTGCTGAACTTGATTGGTAAATCCTCCAACATGTTCTTGACATAGTCGTCCATTTGGATCTTGAGTTTTCCTTTCACCAAGAAATCCAACATCATTCGAAGAGATCTGTGTATCTTTCCTCTGACAATTGTGCACTCATTGATCAAACCATATCTCATATTCAGCCGTTTAGCGAACTCGTCATTCACCTTTGTGTCCATGTGACTTGACATAATATTGTCAACATCAAACCTGATAGTTTGTTGTTTTTCATCAATAGCTTTGTTGGCAACGTGCTGATCATAGGTATGGATTGAAAACAAATCCCTTTGCCTCCAAATCACTTTGAAACTGATTATAGAATAGGAGGCCTGATTGCAACATCCCATATATAGCATGTAGTACCTGCACATAGATTACTTGCTTTCCGTTCTCTAGTACAACGTATTTGCAATACTCCAGGCCATGTCAATCAATACCTGGACCATCATGCCAGTGATATTTATGTAGATGCAATCTTCTCCTTCCTTATCTTCAGGCATATAAGTTTGAATGAAAGCATTAGGGACATCCATTGTCATTATATCTCTACCTTTGTGTGGTGATTGCTTCTTGCACAGCAGTTGGGCTTGCAGTGTCCTCTTGCGATAACCATTCACGAGTTCCATCACCTTGAGCAAGTCTATCATCTTAGGAGAGCCGTTCAAATATTTCCTTTCTTAATGCAGATGCCTTTGCCAATTGGGGATACATCTTTCTGCACCTGCAGTAGCTCCTAAAAAGCCACAAGAAGCAAAAGAAGCTTATGATAAGGCCGTCACTTGCATCAAGCTAATATAGCCCAAATTTGAGCATCAAGATACTATTGAATGGGACATATTGAACACCATCCGTATCTCCTAGCAGTGGCCATTTTGGCGTATGCACAACAAGAACATGGTGACCTGGATGAGGCAATTAAGGTTTTTTTGCTAAGAGTGAATCCAAGTGACAATCAAGGAATAAGGCAAGACATGTTCTTTGCATTCCTAGAATCTGGTGATTGTACTCTAGGGGAACATTTCTTCCACACCCAAAAGAACGCAGGGGCTGAACTGTGTTGGGGAAATGTATTGATTATATTTTGAAAATTCTGACAAGAGGTTGTTGAAGAAAAAGAAGTTCAGAAAGCCCTTGTATCGGCCATCATGACGAATAACTTTGTGCCTGATATACTACTGAATTTAGAAGCACTCCCAAACTGGCCCAGCTCCTATTCTTTCGGCCATAAGGACTAAGCCTTCATGGTGGTGAATTGAATAGGAAAGGCATGGAGAGCAACACCAGGTCTTCAGGATTGGTTGCATTCACAAGAGACACTTCAAGGAAGCAAGACGAACGATGATGGAATGACCTTGTTTGAATTGCTGCAGGAAGGCTGCGTTGTGGTCAGAACACCGACAAAGATATTGGACCTGATGATCAAAGTTTTGATGATATCAGGAAGGGGATTGCCTGATTTCTTTCTCGCTCCAGGAATGCAAACTCATGATTTAAATATTATTGTTGCTTTTGGCAATCGTATTTCTTACAACAATCAAGATGCATCATGGCAAGATTCAAACTTGTTGTTGACTCACCGCTTCACAGTACTTGACCTTTACAGCCGAATATTTCACCGGCAATCGAATGCCCACAGAGTAGCATACTAACGATTAATGTCTCCATTATTATTATTTGTGTTTGATACGATGATGTGGAAAGTATTCCATTTTGGTTGCTGCTCAAGTGCTTTCAAGCAGATCTTGAATCACTGTAGTGTATGCTACGAGGTAGCAAGGTACTCCCGTTTGGCCTGCAAAGTCACTTGGTACTGCTTTAGGAATCGCCAAACTAAGGACTGGAAGGGCAGTCGAGTAGAAGACAAGACACTGTGCAAGAAGTTTCAGAAAACCTGAAAATGCACATCTAACAATGTTATGTATTTGGTAGCAATAAAGGAGCAATATACAGTAGACCATAGCAATTTGAAAAAGTACCGGTACCTACTACTGCACAGGTGATCGATATATCGGTAATGTGGTGACCTCATCGTTGACTCGTTTGACTAAACGAAAGCCATAGCAACATACGTCATGCGTATGGAACATCATACTTCGTCATTATTATTCTATATTTCGAACATCATCAGCTCATGTATACAAGCAATACGCAGTACATCCTGATAGGTAAAACAGATCGAAAGACTTATATACATGGCGTTTCAAGCAGGAAGAAGAATACAAAACAATATCATAATGCTGGCTCGTTCATCTTATTGTTCGGCAGCAAGAATAAGAAGAAGCAAAGAAATGAAACGACGAATTGATGGAACGAGACGACTTGTTTCTTCTAGTAGCCGTGGCCTTAGTCTTGGAGATTCGTCAAGAGTTACGAGAACTGCAGGATGCAAGCGACCACTGCGGTGTTGGGGCAACCAACAAATAAGGTGGTCCACTTCTTCTGCACCACCAGTAGTTCCAGAAATTAGCCCATCAGCGATTGCACGACAACGTCAGAGCAGGACCATTGCTGCACTCTCTGTGGTGTTTGTGACTGCCGTGCTCATAGAAGGAAATGCCAAGCAGGGATGGATAGGAAAAGATCCCCCAACCTTGCCACGGGTATATAGTCGAGAAGTCATTCAAAATTATTGGAAGCAACGACCCATTTCAATTGTTCGACGATTGGGCCAAGTGGCGATACAGCTAGGCCCCATTTGGGCTCGGTACGTGGGGTATAAATATTCACCTTTTGCATCAAAGCGGAATCTGCACGGTGTTGATGCCCAGCTGGAAGAACAGGTCATTCGTACTTTGGCAAAGGAGTTGAAGGATGCTCTTACCTATTTGGGACCTGCTTGGATCAAAGGTATGTGTGTTTGTGTTTTGTGGGCATTCTGTGGGTATTCATGATCTCCATCAGGCGATATATACGACAGATGTCTCATCCTTTGATCTATTATTTATGTTTTGCAATACAAAACTATACCTTATAGCTGGGCAGCAATTGGCAATTCGTCCGGATATCGCGCATCCGTTGCTGTTGAAGGAACTCCAAACTCTGCACGATTCGGTCAAGCTCACAATCACACACGACGAAGCTCTCGAAATAGTACGAAACGAACTGGGTGAGGACAAGGTAAATGACTTGAAAGAATTTGAATTGGTGGCTTCGGCCTCTTTGGGACAAGTGTACAAGGCAAAGCTACAACAGGGCGGCGAAAAAAGCAATCAAACGGTTGCCATCAAGATTCAGAGACCAGGAATGCTGGAATCCTTCAGTCTTGACTTGTTTCTGTTACAAATGTATGGGAGCACTGTCGACACTTTCACTTCCACTTTTACCAAGCAGCCTCCCTATCATAGAGCGTTCTTTGATTCTTTCTCTCATGGATCCTATTCGGAGCTGGATTACGAGAACGAAGCCAAGAATCAGATGCTCTTTCAACATGAGTTTGCAACTAGAGGCTTGAATCACAAGGTGAAAATTCCAAATGTATTCGTGGACTATTCCACTCAGCGAGTACTGACGACGGAATGGATCGATGGAATTCCGTTGGCACATAGTCCAGCTCCCATTATTCAAAAGCTGATTCCAGTTGGAGTGGATTTGTTCTTGACGCAACTCTTGGACATTGGAACCTTCCATAGTGACCCACATCGTAAGTAGTCAAGAAACGGAATACTGTATGCGTGCACTATTTAAAACGATATTTCTCTGACGCTACCTGTTCATGCAGCCGGGAACATATTGGTAACTGCGGATAAAGGTATTCTTTGTCTATTGGACTTTGGTCTTTGCGTCAAGGTCGAACCGGAAGAACGACGATCTATGACTAAGGCGCTTGTGCACTTGCTTTATCGCGATTTTGACAAGTTGGTGGACCAGGATAGTAAGGATCTTGGTTTTTTGCCACAGGATTTTGATACCGAGGAAATCAAACCAATCTTGATCAAGGTCTTGAATGGAGGTTTGCTTGAAGCAGGATCGGATATGAAAAATCGAAAGCGCAAGTTTATGGAGATATCATCGGAACTGAATGAAATTTTCTTCAAGTATCCCTTCCAAGTCCCACCCTTCTTTGCGCTCGTCACCCGTGGACTGGGATTGTTGGAAGGGATTGCATTGTCAGGAGATCCTAATTTTGATATTTTCCAAGCGAGTCTTCCATTTGTTGCCTCTCGACGAGCTGTTTCCCTTTTATTGTCAGGAGCCAACGCAAAACAAGAGAAAGTTGCAGGAATGGACGGCATTGGTTCGCAAGCCACAAAGCCAAGAGAGGGCCTGAGACGAAAATCAAGAAAATTCTTTTCTTGGCTTGTCTCGAAAGCACCGCGCAATGAGGAAACTGAATCATAAAGTAGCAAGAAGGAACTAATTTTTTTCTTCTAGAAATTAGCAGCATCGTATAGCTTGTGTTGTCTCAAAAGGTCGGTTCTTGTCACCAGCCCTACCAACACACCTTCCTCGTCTACCACTGGAATTCGACCGACTCCCTTGTCCACCATCAGCTCTTCCAAATCTGCTATTGAAGTTTCTGGCAAAACTGTGTCAACTGATGATCGCAAGATTCCTCGAACTTTGTCTTCTGATCTTCCCGATCGAATAGCTTTGACCAAATCATTGAGCTTCAGGGACCCCTTGAATTGATTTGTGATTGAGTCAATGACTGGTGCTGACTTGAGGCGTCTCTCTTCAAATACTTGGCGAGCAGAAGCAACAGAATCTTCCGCTGACACTGTTACCAAAACTTGCATCGGTGCCATGAAAGATGACGCCACTAGCTGCTCTGGAATTTGTGACTCCACCATTTTGGTTGCGGCCTCAAGAGTCCCCCTGGCGGAAGTCTCTCCGTCAGATGGACCTTCGCATCGAACTGCTGCTGCGGCTGCCTTGGGATGACCTCCTCCGCCATACTTTCGCATAATTTGATTAAGATCAACTCCGACAGCCCGCGGAGAAGCTCGTCCAATCAGTGATACCCACTGTGCCTTATCCTTACTGCCGCCCTTTCCCGATTGATGGGTAGCACCAAGAAGAAAGACATCCGAATCGGTCAAATCCAGCAGCTCTTCACAAACTTGTGCCAGACCAGCGATATATTCGTGATGTTCGCCATCATCATCTTCGCCCACCAAGACCGTCGATACGCGTAGACCTCGAAAAATGGTCGTTTCTGTTTTCTGCAGAGCAAGATTCAAGACATATCGCTGTTCTTCGCCAATTCGTGAAATGGCAAATTCACTAATGGCTGTCTGAGAAGCTCCTTGTTCTAGGCACCATAGCAGAGCAGCGGCATCTCTCAGCGTCGTGGATTCATACACCAGACCACCGGTATCTGCCCGAATCCCCAAGACAAAAAGCGTCGCTTCGTGGGGCTGTGGTCTGATTCCGGCATCCCGCAAGCGTTCCACCAGCAAAGTAGTAGTCGAACCCACCATATCAATCACCACTTCAGTTGCCATATCAATCAAAGAATTGGAAGTATCAGTAGGAGCAGGAGCAGGAGCAGTAGTCGCTTCGCCTTCCTTTTTCTTGGATTGTGATGGTTTCGAAGAATCATTACTGCTTGTTGTTTCTGATGGATCCTTATTGGTATCGTGATGATCAAAGACGTGAATGGAGCGGGCACTCTCCAACCAAGATTTTCCTCTTCCGATCCGTGATGCGCTTTGGGCATCGACTACTCCAATAGCGTGGACGTCCTCTGGTAGAATGGTTTTGAAACCTCGAAGGGGCAATAAATGTTTGTGAAAGGCCAAGAAACGTTGGACTACAGGATGAACCCCACGCGGCAACACGACATGAGTGGGACGCTCTGGAAACGTCTTTTGACTCCATAAAAGCGACAAAGCAACCGCTGCAGCAAGTGTATCAAAATCAGCATTCGTGTGAGTGAAGACCACATTGCAGGGTTCTTCAATTCTCATTTTGGGTCCAGCATCCTTGTTGGCTTTGGGTTTGCCGCGAATGTTCTTCTTTTTTTGTTTCGTGTTGGCCTTTGCATCGGCTGCAGTTGTTTTGGGACTGACACTGCAGAGTGATGATGACGATGATGATGGCGATGATGATGGAAAACGTATCGAAGTTCGGTGGGAAGCGGCTTCTGATTTTGACGCAAGTGGACCTGCTTCTGATGTGCTTGGAGCTTGTATCCGTGAAGCCAGCGATGGATTCGTTGAGAGGAAAGCAGTCACTGTAGAACAGTGAAAGAGGTACCAGACTGCGAGTGTCTTCATCTGATGTTGATTTGGATTTAGCTGCACGATGCCTTGTTCTTTTCTTCAGATTTCGAAATATGATGGCGAAAAGATTGCAGCGCACGGTTTGTCTTTCGTATGCTTCTAGCTTTTGCTGCTCTCTATTTTTCACTGACTATATGATCTTAGTTTCTCTTTGAATGGCTCTAATATCGTCAAACTTCTCTTTCGATGTGTCAAACTGCGATCGTTGCAGTTCTGTATTTCCAGTAGATATTTTATAATCATATCATGGTTCGCAGCTGTTGGTTCAGAACCGAAGGATGCCTTCAGTTCTGTCTTCGTTCGTTCTATCATACTGTATTTGATCTGACGTCACAAACCATAGCTGCTTGATCGAATGAGTCAGACGTCGAGATGGCAATACTGTAATAATCCAAAAACAGTAAAAGACACTTCCATGTGTCACTCGCTCGCTACAGCATTACTCTGTTGTCTGAAAACTACAGTGGCTATCCTTACTCTACATAATAATATGCTGTGTATGTGTATAATTTCTAGATAGATTGGTATGGGTAATTTCCATTTCCCTAAACAGAACATGGTCCTTTGTTCGCAGTGTTGCTAAACTGATTGCCATTCATGCTGCAGCTCTGCAAAGTTGGGGGAAGTGGAGGGATGCTACCATTGAATCGATTGGTGGTAAAGGTAAGGAATGTCAAAGATGTCATTTGCGCAATTTGGGTGGGGATATTTCCTTGCATACTAGAGTAAGCAAGGTATAGCTGTTCAAGCTTTTTCATTTGACCAATCCAAGTGGGAAGTGTAGTTGACCATGGATTTTGCCCTGCCACAAGTCGTCGTAAGTTTGAAGCTTGAGTCAAGGCCGCAGGCAATGGTCCCTTCAAGTTGTTTACAGCTACGCACACACAAGACAAATTGATGGGTTAGATCATTGCGCTTCCATATCAAATGAATGAATGAATCAATCAATCAATCAAGAGTGAGCGGGAACTTACAAATATCCAACACAGTCAAGGCAGTGAGTTGTCCAATTTGCGCTGGAATCTGATTCTTCAAGCTACATTCCTTCAAGTTCAACGAAGTCAACTTAGTCATGGAATAGAGATGGGTGGGAATGGCGGAATAGAACCGATTTCCTCGCAGCAGAATATTCTTGAGATTACTCATACCCAAAATCTCCGACCCAATTTGATTCACTCCACTGTTTCCTGCAGTACCGACAATATTAAAAACAGACGTTAGCATGGTGGAAATACAACCCAAGGCACACCACAAGAAATGCATCAATCCAATTAATGAACCGTCTAGCTTCCACTTACTCATGAACAGATACTCCAAATTGGTTAATTGTGTGAAGGCAGCTGGTATTTTTCCATTTTCCGCAATCTTATCGTTCCCTGTTTCGGTTGTTGAGAAAGAAAAACAAATTCTAGTTAGATCCCCATACAATAATACATTCACATCTATCATTGCTTGCGCCCATCATCATTCATCATGGACAAAAAACAACTGCCTGTACTTACGAGTTTCAAAAGTCTTCAAAGTGGTTAGGAGCCCAAGTTCCATTGCCATGCTTCCACTTAGACCTTTATCCTTCCAATCTATTTTGGTGACGACACCATTGGAACAGGTAACTCCTGTCCAATTGCATACCGCTTGACCCGATAGTCTCCAACTAGACTTGGTGGCCTTTTGAACGACCACTGCCATGGCATATCGTTCAACCCATAGGTAATCCGAGCCTTCGGTTGTCCAAGTATCCGTATTGATCAACCAATTCAAAGCCGTCGAGTCCACTGGAGAAATTCCATAGTTGGCCAAAATGTCACCAATGTCCATGCTCCGATCAAAGGGCCGCTCCGAAGGAGATTGCGTGGGTCCGTAGGTAGGAACACTGGTAGGCGGAGTTGTGGGAGTATCCGTTGGATTATTGGTCGGCGTATGGGTTGGTCCAAAGGTGGGCTCGGATGTCGGACTATTAGTAGGCACCAGAGTTGGTCTACTGGTTGGTCCACTGGTAGGCTGAGAAGAAGGATCGAGACTGGGAAGACCACTGGGAAGACTACTGGGCATACTGCTTGGAATATTACTGGGTGTTTCCGATGGCATGATGGTTGGTCGAGAAGTCACACCTGGAGCCGGAGCAGCGGAAGGAAAGGGCGTGGGAGGTGGTGTCGGAGCCTTGGTGGGTGCCGGTGTGGTAGGAGTGGACGATGGCGCTTGAGATGCATCCATTGTGGGCACCGGTGTAGCATCCGCAGAAGTAGGCACCGGCGTCGTATCCGCAGAAGTGGGTAGTGGGGTCGTTGGAAAGTCAACAGGAGCCGAGCTGGGGCTGGAGGACGCCGTGTTGGTAGGCATCGAAGTTGGTATCTGACTTGGCACTTGGGACGGAGATGGACTGGGTTGTTCGGTGGGATCTAATGTCCGCAATCCAATGAACCGCATTTCTTGAAAGGGAGACCCCAAACCTAGTTCTTTTACCAAGTCACCAGATTCCATAAAGGCATCCGATATTCTTCGAATTAAGTACAGATTGCTGTGGGAGGAGGAGTCGTCTTGTACAAAAATGGTAACGTCCACTTCGACCTTGATGCACGCCACCGCATCGCTTTCGCAAGTTCCTTGATCCAGAAGTGTAATGACTAGACCATTGCGAATCCAATACTTGCTAGGGTCATGAATAGTCGTCGTTGCCAAGTTTCTTCCTCGCTGCCCTTGACGTTGTTGTTGGACGAACAAGTCAGTGCATCCCGCCAATTTGGGCATGATGGTTTGCTGAATGGACTCTTGCATGGATTCGTATAGCAACTCCGGATTCGTAGCAACGGTCAAGTCGGCTTCCAAGTTGAGGGCATAATTGCGGTCCATGGTTGTCAAAGATTGATTGGGCAAGGATTCGCCCTGTTGGATCAAATTGCAATCCTCCAAACTGGGTCTCTCATAGACCAAATAGGTAGGAGCACTACTGGGCATTTCAGTGGTTCGTGCCAGTGTAGAAGGAGCATTGGAGTTCAAGTCGGTGGGAGTTGTTGTCTCTTCTAGTAGAGCTTGGTCGGCAGCCTTGTTGTCGCCGCCTCCAGTGGAAAGAACGCCAATCCCAAACAAGATCCCCACAATACCTCCACCAATCAATAGTATAGCCACGAGTAGGACGCAAACTCGTTTGGCCGACAATCCTTGTTTCTTTTGTCGTGGCATATTGGCCATGCTGGCCATGTGGTTCATGTCACCCGCCCCGGCAGCAGCAGCAGCAGCAGCATCACCGCCACCGGATGGCACTTGCAAGTGTTTTTCCATCTTGGCCCGTTCCTCTTCTTCATCGTCATTTACCATTTCGGCAATGACGTTAAATTCTCCTTCGGAATTCAAGTCACCACCAGTGGTGGCTGGCGCGGAAAACAATTCACTGTCGTCGTGGTGGGATGACTTGGCCTTGGCCTTGGCTTTGGAGCTCTTGGAATCTCCAGGACCTGCCGACAGAGCACCAGGAGTATGAGCTGCCTTGTGATGGCGCGATTTACGTTTGACATCTCGATCCTCCTTGTCTTGCTGTTTGGAAGAATTGGAGGCAGTAGGATGAGTCGAATGCCGAGAAGACTTGCGGGCGGACCGATCTTCTGCTGTACTCGACACGGCACCTGGAGCGAGAGGGGCTCTCATGGTGCTGCGTCGTTCCTTTTCCTTTTCCTTTGTTTTGGAATCACGACTGCTTCGATGGCCTCTAGAAGATCGAGTTGGTGACGAGGTGGAAGATCGATGACTGTCTTTGAGACTGTCCACAGAAGACTGTCGATGTGGACGTCCATCCTTTTTGCGGCTCTTGTGTTCTCCCGAGGAAGCGACCGCTCCAGGAACAAGAGCAGAGCCAGAGTGGTTAGAGTGAGTAGATCTTTTGCTGGCATCCAAACTGTCCGTAGAAGACTGACGACGTGGACGTCCATCCTTCTTGTGTCTGCTTTTGTGATCTCCGGATGAAGCAATGGCTCCAATGGCAATCCCAAGAGATGGTGCTGATGGTGCTGGGGTTGCTGCGGTAGAGCCACGGCTGCTACGAGGTCTTCGATTGGCATCATCGTTGCCTGTTCTTCCAGTAGGCTTATGACTGCGAGGACGACTGCGAGGACGACTGCGAGGACGACTGCTTCGTCTGATGGGAGAAGAATGCGCGGTCGAGCTCTGTTTTTTGTGAGAAGAACGTGGTTTTTCTGCTTCTTCCTCCTCGTCCTCTTCTGGATCGCTGCCGGTGATAATGTAGCCAATGGCTTCTTGTTGCGCTTCGTCCATCTTTTGTCTTTTGCGAGATTGTCCTTTGTGTGTACTATAATATATTCTGCCAATAGGACTAGGCAAATTGAAACCCAATGAGAAAAAAATATGATGGATATGATTATTTTATATTTGATTGCGATCCACTTTCAAATGTTGTGGCGTTTGCAAGAAGATTATTGCATGATGGGTTGCGCGTGCCCTTTCATCTGATGCCGTACCTTTTCTACCTATGGTCCTTGAAGAACACATCTTTTTGATCCCCCAAGCCTCAAATTGAAGAATGCACGCACCTTTTTCTCCTCATGAGAGTCTTCTCCACGCCCATAAGTACGTGCGATTCGAGAACATTTTTCCACTTATGGAAGAACATTGTTTCACAAAAAAGCGCTAGTCACTTTCATATGTGTGGAAACTATTTAACCAACTGTGTTTCATTCCGGTCTTGGGCCTGTTCGTTAGTAGTGAGATCAACGTTTGTCAAGGGACATTTCTGGACAAAGTGAACCTTGATTCAATTAGCGGATGCGTCCGTTAGATGAACGGTCTCCAATAACTGTAAAGAAATTTGTGAAATTCGAGCTCGCCATGAGAGATCTTGGAGAATAATGAATATTCTACTGTATAGGACTATAATCATCGTCTGAAAACATATTATTGAATATGCTGGATATCAGCTTGATCGTAGATCGGCAAGACGGGAGGCGTATGGGCGTTTCTAGCTCTTCCTTAGTCTCAATTTCCGTCGTGTCGATTACGGCGCGTCGCTTCAGTGAAGTACACGGTTGGCGGACGGAGCGAAGAGTGTCGACGAAGAGGACGGAAGATTTGGAGAAGACATTGTTCGCAATGGGAGCTTGTGGGATGATGGAGGCGATAGAAGGAGTTTAGCTGCTCGGTCAAGACCGTCAGCTCTTTTTGCTTTTCCCGCCCTCACCACCCTCTCTCTCATTTGCACCATAGCTCGGTACCCCATTTGGTCCGGGTTTGTCTGTCAATCCTATTGATTGTCCTTTTCGAATCCTATGATTCGACCTCGGTGCAAACCAGTCACTAACCTAGTACCTCGCTACTGTGCCAAACCTACTCGCTTCTCGTATGTAGCATCGGGCTTTTGCCACAGTTTCCATGGTAGCATACGTGCGCGATCTCTCCAGACAAAGACTACATCATGCGATTCAAGCCCAGGAGTGGAGGCGGCGCCGGGTAATCTTCGATTACTCTTGTCATCATCACCTTCTTGACAAGTATCAAACAATTTTTCACACAACACAGGCTAATGGTGAATTTTTAAAATATACTAATGTAGAAACGTTTATAATATATTAGACACACAAATGGCAAAATGGACCCCGGGGATTCACCAGAAGGTTTGGAGCGGACTTTGATGGACAGTTGGTGTTCGCAAACATGCCTGAAACCACCGTCTCGGCAGCAAGCTTTGGGCCCCATGCACATAAGTTCTGACTGAAGGCCGATGCTCTCCAAAACATATTTTTCATATTTCTGATGGAAGAAAGATCCCATGATGACAAATCGTGATTGAAGCCACTTTTAAAGAACATCTCTTGCATGTTTGTGGCTCTTGAAGTATCCCATGATGACAAATCTTGATTGAAGGATTCTGCCCCGGCGAACACCTGTCGCATGACAATGACGTTTGACGTATCCCATGATGATATGTCTTGATTGAACGACGTTGCAGATTGGAACATGCTCCTCATCTGAGTGACGGAAGAAACATCCCATGATGAAATGTCTTGGTTGAACGCCGATGCGCGGTTGAAAGTATCTTGCATGCTCGTGATGGAGGATGTATCCCACGATGATATGTCTTGGTTGAACGATGATGCGTCCTTGAACATCTCATTTATAGTAGTGACAAAAGAGGTATCCCAGTTCCCGATGTCTTCATTGAAAGTAGACCTCTCAATGAAGAGGGCCTGCATGCTAGTAACCCCGGGACCAAAACACCAGTCCCTCATCAGTCCATATTGGGCTTCGACGGATGCTCGCAACTCAGCGGACGAGAACCAGTTGCCCACTGCAAAAGAGAGCTCTGCGGAAGTTACAAAACAAACCTTTGGTCCAGCCAAAGGTGGTGCAGAAGGTTCTAAAGTCGATGGGGCGTTCGAGGGTTCAGAGG
The DNA here is from genome assembly GCA_933822405.4 of Cylindrotheca closterium. Taxonomy (NCBI): domain Eukaryota; phylum Bacillariophyta; class Bacillariophyceae; order Bacillariales; family Bacillariaceae; genus Cylindrotheca; species Cylindrotheca closterium. The sequence goes on along the minus strand of CAKOGP040000158.1, from coordinate 71,719 downwards.
ATGGCAACCGTGAAGGTTGAGAAGAAGGTTCACTTGATGGCGAAAGGGAAGCTTTGACAGACGGCCGAAAGGAAGGTGTCGACGAAATCTGAAATGTTGGCGACATTGAGGGCCTGGATGATGGATTAGTTGACGGTGATGCACTCGATAAGACGCTCGGCGAGGCACTGGACAATGCACTTGGGGAGACACTGGATGATGCACTGGATGATACACTCGGTGATGCACTCGGCGACGAACTGGATGAAACATCCAATGATGGACTGGATGATGCACCCAATGAAGCACTCGGCGATTTACTTGGTGATGTACTGGTTGATACACTTGTGGGGATACTGGATTCAAGCGTGCTAGGGCGTAGAGTCAGGCCAACTACCGGAAACAATGTTGGGATAGAAGTCGGAATGCTGCTAGGAACTCGTGATGGAGCTATGCTCGGTGTTGCTGTGGGGTCCTCCGTTGTTGGATATGTGACAGGTGATCTTGTCGGATTAATGGACGGCGCCTTTGTCGGCGACCTTGTGGGAGGTTCCGTTGTTGGGTACGTAGCTGGCGCTCCTGTTGGATCTGTAGACGGCGATTCTATTGTGGAAAGAAACATGATTGTTGCAAAGATTAGTGAGCGGGACAGAAACTAAAACACACACCGTCCTCCTGTACTCACCAGATGGACTTGTCGAATCAGTAGAAAAATCAATGTCGGGCACAATATCAACAACGGTGATGTTCTTGAAGGGTGAAACCAACTCTAAAAGTGCTACCAATGGTTGTTCGCGAAACTTTTCCATAATCTCTTCCGAAAAGTCAGAGGAAGCTACGATCCGTTCAACATACATGTCAAGATGAATCACATAGCGATGGCAAGGAATCTCCGAATGTGGTAAGCAAACAGCATCGATACTAGGTTCAGCATCGACCAATAAATTGACTATAGGACTTTCAATGTCCCTACCTTGACCAATGCAGCCAGCTAAAGAAGGCATCATAACACGCTGAATCGCTTCTTCAAGCTCCAGGGTATGCGGCGGCAATTCTTCAGTCTCGGAATCCAATACAACGTCCACCAATAAGTCGTACTCTTGAAGCGCTGCGTTTTCCTGTCCCACGACAGGCCTGCCAATGGCGATTGCATCGCAGATCTCTTGTGATGTCAAGCCGTCGACACCAGTAGTACCTTCCTGCTTGGAAGGGCTTGCGCTTGGGGAGCTGGATGTAGATATTTTGGTAGATTCGATACCGCGAGAAGTTTCTGTATTTCCATCGTTACTCAGAAGCTGCCATGCTGTAATTCCTCCAGCAATCAACAAAAGGAGCACACAGGCAATAATCCCGCACTTTCCGCAGCAGAACGCAGCAATCCTGTACTTTCCGCAGCACAATTTGGGTGGGATTGCCGGGGCAGCAACAATGGTACTGTCATCATCGCTTTCTTCATCTTTCCTTGCTTTCAGAGCTTGCTCGCTGCCAAGTTCTATTTCGTTATCTTCTTCGGCGGAAGTCCCCGCGATATTGATATCCTTTTCATCCAACGGAGTGGCTAATGGAGCAATTGGACTATTTGGTCGCTGATTTCTTGCCGCCTTTCGAGTCTCACGCGATACCGAGCCTTGTGATACGACATGAAATCCACCGGCAGACCTTTTGGCACCCTTGCCTCCTTCCTTTCCCCCTGCGGACTTGGATGATTTCCCGTTCCTTGATTGGCTAGAGCCTGACACATTTTTAGCCCCTGGAGCTGAAGTCTCTGATCGGTTGGATCGAAACTTGGATGATTTTCTGTTGCTTGCTGAGTGGCTATCGTTCGAGACACTTGTAGCCCCAGGAGTTGAGACTTTGGATGAAGTTGTGATCTTCAGTTTTTCATTTGACTTTTTGGAATCACGATGACGTCTTGGTGCACGTGTGCTCTCCAACTTGGATGCTTTCCTGTGGCTAGCTGATTTGCCATCGCTCGAGTCTGAGATACTTGTAGCACCAGGAACAGCCACCTGTGATCGTGCGGTGGTTCTTTGCTTGGAGGACTTGGAGGCACCAGGAGTCTTGGATGAGCTGCTGCGAGTAGATCGATGGGGACTGCGAGTAGATCGATGGGGACTGCGACCGGATCGATGGGGGGAAGAATGGCCAGTTCTACGATCGTGTGACCGTTCGCTCAAAGCAAGATCATCCTCAATTGAATTGGAACGAGATTTAGAGGATCGGTGGTGAGTGCGAGTGGATCGATCTGAGGAAGAGTGACCAGATTTTCGACCGCGTGACTGATCGTTCAATAAATCAAGATCATCCTCAATCGAATTGGAACGAGATTTTGAGGACTGTCTTGCAGGTTTGCGTTTGGATTGACTGCTTCTTGATCCACGACTTTTGGATTTCCGATCTGGCGATGCCGTTGATCTTGCTGAAGATGACAAATCTCCAACAATCTCAGCTACGATATCTGGGACAAAAGCATCCGATGAAGACAGATCCCCAATGATGACATCGCCTTTACCAAGCGAAGGATTGTTATCGGAGACGTTAGAAGCTGTTCCTTCATTAGAATCATCCATCATGGCTGTTGCTTGCATTGTGTCTGTGTTGTCTATTGTATATGATAGTGCCGATAAATCTTGTGGCAGGAAGGACATTGTAGGGAATATGCGAAAAAGAGAATATGTATGCAGCTGTGATCGTGCAGCAAAACCTTCTCCAAAACGTTCTTCGAGTCTTTTTCAAAATTAGAAAAAACGAAGAACAACGTTGATCGCTCTTAGTAGAAATGCGCCCTTTGCTACTTTTTTATTTATCAAAAAGTTGTAGAAGCGGGAGTTTAAATCCTAACCGCGGTCCGCTCCCAACTCATCATGTCGCCAATATATATGTCATATACATGTTGTGATGATCATCACAGCTTTATTCGCTGAAAATCTCGATGCCTGCGGAGGGAGACAATTAAATGACAGTGACATGAAAGAAGGCTGAAGATCCAGCAAACAACAGTAAAGCCTGGGAACCAGGAGCATCGCCTACTAGACCGGGCAAGCAGCAGACAGCAGGCAGCAGCCAACATCCTAACTCCAGCTTTGTCAGCAGTTAGGAGCAGTATTGCCTCTGGAACAACGCATAAAAGTAGCGTTGCTCGAAATGCATATATATGGTTTATGAAGCAGTGCGGAGGGTGGAAACGTATTTGATGGTCTCCCCCATGCAGTCCCATATTGGAACGTCGTCTTGAGGACTTGGAAAAGGATACTGTATTCAAAGAGAATATAACTAGGGCAGCAATAGCCGAAGAAGAAGCGAAGCGTCAAGCTGAGCAAAAGAAGAAGGGATGAAGACGAATTCTTAGGACAGGCATTATTGCTGCTGTGGTGGTATTGCTTTATCACAGCTCAATAAGGTATCCGTCAAGGCGCAATATGATGGACCGACTAGCAGGGATGACTGGTGTTTTTGTACAGGCGTAACAAGGAGCTTGGAGTCACTGCATGTTCAAGATCATATTCTGAACTGGGATGTTGCTTTCATTATACAAACATGACTTATACTTTCACTCGGTCGACTTCTGTCAACCAAGACCTGCCATGATGGGATGTCTCTTCCGTCGCAGATATGTATTCCATGTTCGCTGAAGCATCATCCTTGAATAATAATTGGAATACTATATCACCATGGGATACATCCAAAATCATGTCTTCCTTGGTTGCCGCTTCAGTCTTCAGTGGAGACCTGCTATCGTCATGGGATATACATCTTCTGCCACCGACATGGTGTGAGTTTTCGGCCGTGCACCATTGTGCAAACAAGATATAAATCATCATGGTGGGATACGTCCAAAGGTTACGAACATGAGATATACATGCATGTTCCTCCGATTTCATCAATCAAGATATTTTCATCATGGGATGTCGTCTCTGGATGCTGTCACAAGTATAGGCAGGAGATTTTATGTTCGACCGTGCATCATCCTTCAATTAAAAGACTTATTGTCATGATCGTGGGATGATATGCTTCCTCACGTTATACGAGCAGCATGGCGCGTGGGCCCTTCCGCATCAATGCAATAATGCAGCATCCTTCATCCATCAGGCTCTGCTTTGTGCATGGAGCTCTTATTGTGGATGCGGCTCGCTTTGGATGCGTTGCAAACCTTTTTATATGTTAGGCGCCACCAACTGCCAATGCATCCCAATCCATTTTATATTGCCTTGGTTGTTGTTGATAGCACATCGCGCATCGCATCGGAACAGTCTATGTCAAATCAATACAGTACTGTAGTACATATATAGTACCAGCAGCATCCCACAGTTTTTTTTTTCCCCTTCCTTGGAATGATGAAGTGCAGAATCGGGTGGTTCCTTCCGACACGCTTTCGATTCAATCATGGACTATTGCACGGATGCATGCATGATGATGCCATCACCGCGACGATGATGATGGTGCATGATGATGGCATCATTCGTGCTTATTTCATCAGATCAAACAACAATAAAGATGCAGATTCTTTTTGGTGTTTGATTTCCAGTGACGATTGCTTATATCGTTAAAACTTGATTTTGGAACGAATGGTGATGCACTGCGTAGGTAGGTGGTAGGTGTGTGATATTATACCATGCATGTCAAAGAATTGGAGTCGGTGACGCCAGAGGGCAGATTCAAGATACCGCGTACCTCAAAACAACTGTGCAATGACACCAAACATCACACACGTGTCTCTCTTTTATGGCCTCCTTATTGCAACGGGACGAACTACTGTACATGTCTCTATGTGGTATTAAAACAACACGTGGTGACATCGAAAAATAGACAGGCGCGTTGAAGTTGTGGGTCAAGAAAATGGATGTCGTGTTCTGTATAGTGGGAACTCTGTGTTCATTCGAGACGGCTCAGTGTCACAGTACCGAAAACAGGAATTCAAAATTTTCGAAGAAGCATGATTTACATAAGGATCTGTCCATATTTGGAACACGTGGTCAGATGACGCATAGATTGAAAAGCTGGTGAGGGCTTTTTCTTATATGAAGTTGCACGCGCGAGTGTACACGTGGTGTTATTCGAGTATGGGTTCCCATTTCGTTTGGTGGCGAATGATGAGTCAGCGGAAAAAGGTCATCCACAGCCATGCGGCACCACTCAAATTCCTGCCACGGAAGCACCAGATTTGTGCCACGAGTATATACCGGTACCAGGTACCGGTATTATACTAAGCGAAAGAATCAAGACCAATAACGAAACGATTACGTAAAGTGGACTGCACTTATTTTACTATTTTTTGAGGTTCACTCACTTCATTGCTACTGCTGCCCCTGTCATAGAAAGAGAAGGGATATTACTAGTCTCTTCTTCACAAATCAAACGTAAACAAAAAGACAAACAAATACTGTACATATAATGGGAAGATCAAGGCGTTCCAAATCAACAGAAAAAGAGGAAGAAGACAATTCGATGGAACCAAACGACGGAGACGCCGTTGTCTCATTATCCAAATCCAGAAAATCTACCTTTCGAGATCGATGGAGAAAGATCAGTGGTGGTGGCAGCAATGGAAACGAATGGATGAATGGTTGTGGCGGCGCAACACCAAATACGGACGATTCGGATGAACTTGGAGAGATTATTGGTCCTCCGGTATTGACCATTGAAGTGGACCCCACCAAAGAGATTGATCTTAACCTTCGGGTTCGTCAAAAGACGCAATCCCAAATGTCACAAGAGTTTGCTTCGGCCGCACGTGAGGCTGTAAAATTGCAAATGAAAGAATTGCGAACGGAAGACGAAGAGAATGATGAATGTGTGGGAAATGCATGTCAACAAGAACGAGTAGCTGATGCTGATGCTGATGCTTCTGATCCTGTGGATGGTTCCAATGGCAGTAGTCGTGATAGTGGTGAAATGAAAGATGCCTTCTTGGAAGTTAGCGAACGATCCCAGCGCTCGCTGCCACCACCCTATATGAATCCAACCATTTTGCTGGAATCCTTCGGTACGGCAAAGGTGCAAGAAATTCGATTGCACAAATCCGGAGATCCCACACTGGGAGAAAAAGTACAAGCTAGGGATTTGGTCTTTCGACATAGTGGCACTAGTGGATGTCTTGTATTTGTCATTCGTCGACCAGGTATGATTCAAATATGTTCTTGACTCATTGGATAATATTGCATTGTATTGGATTGTATTGAATTAAAATTTTAACTCATGCCCCACCTTCCTTTCCTTTTGATATCATCTATCAGGCTGCTTATTGTGTCGCGAACAAGCCCTCTATCTCAAATTTCTATTCCAAAACTATCCGGACGAGACCAAAGGTTTTACGATTGTCGGTGTGGTCAAGGAATTCTGTGACAAGAGTGGTGGTGAAAAGCTTCAAGCATTTCACGACAAGTACTTTCCCTTTCCTCTGTATTTGGATATTGACAAGGCTGCCTACAAGGCTCTGGGCAACCGCAGGGCGGGTTTGGGGGCTGCCTTGAAAATACTGAATCCATTTTCGGATACCTCCAAGCGATTGAAACGAAATCAAATTCAGGGAAACTTGATGGGCGAAGGATTTTTGCAAGGCGGAATCATCATTTATCACAAACATGGGATTGCGGCCTACAAATACGAAGAGGAGACGGGTCTTGAATTGCCCGTGGCTGATATCGTGAAGGGACTTCGAAGTGTCCGACGAGATGATTTTTCGTCACCAACACTGTCAGCAGAACAAGACGAAGAAGAAGGCAGCAGTCGAAGTACTGGCATGCCCGAATCGAGAAAAAGTGAGGGTGATAAGAATCATACTTCTCATCGACATCACCAGGCTTTGGACATGTCCATTCGAACCGTGGGATAAGTGTGGAAATGAAACATTGGGATGATAGGATGATGGAACAAACAAACAAACAAACAAACAACAATTTCAAGGCAGTCAATCAATAATATCACTGGACTGACTGCCCAATTTCAAGAACCGATTGCTAGTACGTGGGTGGTGGTTACTTCCCTCGGCTACGAATTTCTTACTACCTGTACTACACGAATGGTATCAGTGGTGTAGTCCTACTAGTATCATAATTTTTTTATGATTTTATTTTTAAAATAATATTTCATGCTTTTAACTATACTGCTAACTGTACAGTATGTTGATCACCCCATTTTATGGATACCGGTATCCATAAAAGATACCGGCATACATGGTGTGATGTGTATCACATATATCAGTATGAAGTCGCATGAAAAGGGAGTGAGAGAGAAACGTTCCCCAACACCATTCCCAAACCAAACTCCCCCAATCATGTGATGGTCATTGTGGCAGGCGACTGACTGACTGACTTAATCGCGTTTTTCACCAAGAAAAATGAGCAGTGCGTACCAGGTAGTATGTACACCGTACACGTGTACGTCTACGTTCAACGACACGTGTCTACCGGTACGAACCTGCATGGCACATAGCAGATGCAACTACGCACTCCACCTTATTTTGATTACGCCGCTTCTTATATGTTGGCATCGATTACATAAAATCTTGGATATTCAATCATTCAGAAGGAAGGCGTTTGAGTCCTCACTAATTATTGAACACAGTGATTCATTTGACGTTGACAAATGGACTTCAGTACGTAGGAATAGTTACAAGAAAGTGGAACAACGCCTTGCTTCCACCTTCTTCATTTAAATGTGAAGCTATCTGATACGAAGTCGCCAAGGCCTCTCGAACAATAGCTGGTACCAGGTAGCTTGTGGTAGCAAGAACCTGTCGAGAGCGGAGTTTTCTGACGCACCATCATGTATTGCAGAATAATGGCAATCGAATTCTCGCATACTACAATTTTGACTCGTTGCTTTGAAAACCATTGTAAGAGATGAAGTTTCTAGTATTTGCGTTGTTGCTGGCTAGCACTGTTTCTCTCGCAAGGAGTGCAGCCCCCGAAGCCCCTCCGGGAACCGAATATCTTGGTGAAGGGTTTTGCGTACCAGTACTGCTAGGTTATAGTAGTAATAATCATGGCGGCCAAGGTTATGATTTGTGCGAAACATTGGAGCCGAAGAGTGCCACGGAATGTCATGAGCTGTGTCTTTCCACCCCAGGAAGGCTTCAAGGCTTTCTACTGTCCGATATAGTGGATGCATCAGGGACCAGAAAATTCCAGGATTGGACATTTGGCCACTCAATTTCTGCAAATTTATATTGAAATAAATGACAATTCTGTTTTACAATATTTTCCATGTTTCCATCCTTTGTTTTCTTAGGGCAATATTCCGCACTCCTTTTTTGAAATAAGTATTGTCAATAATTGTGTGTAAAATTGACATTTTTACTGGCACCCGTAAATCGAATTAATACCCAACATTTTATTCTGGGCATTTCCATGTTTATATTTGCTACTTTTTTTCTGCAATATGTTTCATGTTTTCATTCATTGTTTTTTCAGAACTATACTTTACACTCCCCCCCTGCAATAATGTTTTGCAATAAATGACATTATAATATAAAGTAAAGGCTCCTGCTGTCAACTAAAACTAATTTCGTACATTTTATTTGAGGCATTATGACACTGAATGACTGCCACCTATTTCGACAACACACTTCAGGCATTTCTTTTCCAAATTTATTTTTATTGCTTTTCTATCTTTATTCTCCACTTCTCTCACACTCAATATGACCTCCAACCCCTACCAATGTAAGGACTGTGGTGATGAATTCCGCAGAGTGAATGCTCTTATCCAGCATCAAAACAATTCCAGTTGGTGTCCAGGTGCAATTGATAGACATAATGGCAGGAGGCAGCAGAGGCAGCAGCTCAATCAGAACCCCATCAACCCCTCGGAATATGTTTGCCAACAAGTTTACAATCCCCCAGTACTGCCCTCAGAAATCGAGTTCCAATCTGATGAGCCAAAATCTTCACTGCAGGAAGCTCCCCATACTAGGGAGAAGAGAAAGTGGTCCTCCTCCCTGGCTGCAGCAGCTTGCAGGAGTTCCAAACGAAGGCGCAGTGTTCGTTCCCCTGTTCCTGTTCCAGAACCCCCCCCACCAATAGCAGCTAGAGATGTGGATGATGTCAACTTTGATCCAGAACTTACTGACTTTGCTGGAGAAATGGAGAGGCTCCACCTTGGACAACCATTCCCACCAAACCTTCTCATTGAATGCAACTCAACTTGCCCACCTTTGGAAAACAGCAGCCTTGCAGTGCATGCACCCTTGCCCCTGCCGAATGCATCCAATAGGAAAGACTATCCTAGGACCACCACTACCACCATTATGGGTTGCAAATTAAACTCGGAAATCGGTAAGGTGTACAACTTTCCAATGGAAGAACAGCAAAGGCAATTTTCAAACCAATTCCTTCCTGCAGACAAAGTCTTAGCCAAAATCCATTTCGAATGCTACCAAGCTGGATCTCCCCTCTACCTTCCAGACAGGATTATTGGGATTCTTCAAGAAGCAAATTGGACATATGCTGGGTTCCATCTTGGAAGTCCTTACATTACAAAGAGGGAATCACTTCTCAAACGCATAGAGAAAACTGTTGGAGCATCCCCCCCCACTGTTCTTGATGTGAATCTTGAATCTGGTCTGAGGACAAGGATCCATAGATTTGATTTTCAGGCACGGCTTCAGGATCATCTTATGAGCAATGTTTTTGCTGATTATGGTAACCTCAGCATCAGGACACCTCAAGACAAGGATGTGTCCCCATTTATCAATACCATGGATGGGGCCCTGGAGGAACCACCCACCATCCCTGACTTTGTCTCTGGCGAATGGTACAAGAAGGCCCTGGAAATGTACAAGCTTGACTTGGATAGTGGTGATTATCTTCTTCATCCACTTGTGGCATACATGGACAAGACTGGCATTGACAGGATAGAGAAGAATGGACTTGAACCATTTGCAGTTACCTCTGCTAATCTCAGCCAGGGCTCCAGAGAAATCGCAGAGAACTGGATCTTGCTTGGATATGTCCCAAGTCTAAAATGGCTCAAGCACCAACACTCTCCAACCACCACCACAAACAAGCGTAGCCTGGCATTGAGAGACTACCACCACTGTCTTTCTCTTCTTCTAGAACCTCTGAAGACTCTCCAAACCCATAGACCCCAAATGTTATTCAGACGTGGTGCCTTTTGTGGTTCCTTCCGCATCATACCCCCACTAGCATCAATGATTGGTGACAATCTGAGCAATGATATGCTAGCCCAAAGGGTTGCAGATCAATCTGAAACATCCCCTAGAATGTCTCGCAGATGTCTCTGCCCTGCTGTAGAAGCGGATAAGCCACTACACAAATGCATTCCTCTCATTGCACAATTTGTGGACAAACTCTCTCAGGGGTCTCTTGGCCCATCCTATGGTCGTCAATACTATTCCTTTGTTGCCCAGGCATCTCAATTTCAAAATGTTATCCCAGAGTCCCCTAATTTTGAAGGCTGGCGAAAATATGTTGATAGCCATGCAGCAAAGAAGGATAGAACCCTTCTTGTCCGGACCAAACAAAGACGTATGCTGATCTGTGATCTCATACTGCACAAAGTCCTAGGATGCCACAGCCTTCTCAATGCCTTCAATGGAATTGATTTTGGTCCCACAGAGAATGGCATACTGGAGGCAACCAGCACTGATCCCATGCACACAATTGAGGAGGGCCTCATTCCAATGATACTAGAGGTTCTCTTTGGCCCCATGACAGAATCATCATTGACTAAGATTGACTGTTATGTTCAGTCTCTTTTTGGGATCAATAAAAACAGGAGCAGGGAGAGGGAGAACTACCCCAGAGTCACCTTCAGGCAAGGATATACCAAACTAACCAATTTGAGTTCATCAGAACGTCTTGGTCAATTCTTTCTGCTCTCTATTATACTTCAAACAGAGGTAGGACAGGGACTCTTGAAGGAAAGGTTTGACCCCAAATTTGATGCTGAAAGAAGGAGACGACAGGCACGTTCTATGAGCAAGAACATCATCAGTGGGGCAAGCACAACCCATCCTACAACACCTCCACCTGTTGTTACTGAAACCACACTTGAGTATGCTGATTCTCCAGACAGTGATTCTGATGATGATGGAGATGGGGAGGAACATGATATCAATACAGAAGAAGACAGTGGCAACTACCCTGATGAACCAGAGACTTCTGAGACACTTGAGTGGGTCCAAATCAAAGAATACTTAGATTTTGTAGGATTGACCTATGTCCACAAGGATTTGGATCCACTATTACCTTCACATCATCAAAGAATTCTACGTAGGGTACTCAAAGAAAGGATCAAGCCTGTTTGGAAGGAACATGCAGAGCCTCACAAGAATGGAAGGCTGCCTGATATTGACTATACCCCAACTCTTATAGATTGTAATCTTCACAATATGAAAGATAATTGCAAGCCATGGCATCCCTCAGCTGACAGAGTAAACAAGTTATGGAAACCTTCTGTGGCCAACAATCCAAGAAATATCCCGGGGAGTCAAAGGTCCATTGCCCTTACAATGCCAGAGTTCACCTACCTTGTGGAAAGCATCTTAACATTCCATTCCTTTTTAAAAAACCCACCACATCTGGGTGCCCAAAACAACTCAGAAGCCAGCAGAATCTGTGAACTTTATTCCTTTTCTCTATCAATGATGTTAAGAGTACTGGTTCATGGGGTTAATCGGGGGGAAGGGACCAAGGGATGGAAGATTAGGAAATTTGTGGAATTGTCACACTTCCTGGAGGATCTCATTAGGTTTGGTTCATCTGATGGATTCAACTCCTCCACTGGTGAAAGGAATCTAAAGATTTGGGCAAAGCTACCTAGTCTTACAGCACAAAACCGGTCTGCCATCATTCACTGCAAACAGATATGTGACCGGGTGTATGAAGCTTCACTCCTCGGCCATGTCTCCAGCTTCTTTCAGTCTCCAAACAAAAAGATTTTAGAGTGCCAAGCTTCCTGCTTGGGTGACTGGATTCCATCCTCCTCTGAGAAGTTCACTCTTTGCACAAAGACTGGGATGTTTACCAAACTTTTGGGTTCCAAAACTCAGGCTGTAGCCACTCCACCTCTATCAGCAGCAGCAGTTGATTGGTTTATGAAGAAATTTGAAAACAGGCCAAGGCTAATTCCCATCTACACTGAGGCCAAAATTTTTGATGAGGTATGCAGAGCACATGACAACTACAGACAGGGTGGTGCATGGAATGACTATGTTCATGCCCAAGTCAGGGAGTCGCCATCTCTTGCAGGATCGTCAGAGGACATTGGGAGCCCATGCCGTCTAGGTGCCATCTGGTTTGACAAAGAGGCTAGTGACAAAGAGGCTAGTGGCAGTTCCCCATGTGGCCTGGAGCCATCATTGGGAACCATGAGATGCCTTTTGCAAGTTGGCTCACAGAGAGATCCAACTTGCACAGCCCGTGACAACCATTCCTTACTCTTTTCACACTGGAAGATGGAGCAAGAGGTAGTTTCCATGGGTAGCAGCTGCTTTCATCAGGCAGTCTTCCAATCCTTCCCATTGGATATCATTGACCATCGCATCTATTGTGTTGACCTCGGTGCCCATCTTCAGGGTAATGCTTTCACCCGAAAAGGCAATTTAACTTCCCCCACCAGTTTTGATATAATTTGGACAGCGATAGATGACTGGCCAGGACTGTTTCTGGAATCTCCTAGCTTCCTGAAAGTTATGAGCCAAACATCTCCTGACTATGGTCGGGGAAGAGCAAGACGTGAGAGTGCTATGTAGGATAGCCATTAATATCTTTATAATATGTTGGTATCAAAATTTAGTTTAGATTTTGGGTAGTTATCAGTATCTATATGTTACCAATATTCCAATATTTAATTTAGATGACAGTGCCATCATCAGACCTATGCTGACTCCTGGCAAGCAGATAAGCAGCAATGTAATCCTTCCTTGACTGGTTTTGTGCTTCGACACACTCTTTCATTTCATGCTCTATATCATCAAGGCCTGTTTTTGGTGCTTTGATGTTTCCGGATTCAAGTCTCTGGGAAAGTAGACACAGCTCGTCAGCATCGTTGTTCTCAACCCATTGGAAGTTCGAGAGTATGCAATGGAATCTCTTTTGATTGTCGGATCCATAGTGTCCCCCATGAAACTGACGAGCATCTATAAGTAGAAGAGAACCAAATGGGATATGCAGGAACAGGACACCCTCTACAACTTGAACTTTGGATGGAACATTAGTCCCCTGGCCAATGTGGTCTGTTGCCTCTTTGGACAGGAAGCCAAGCCTTAGCAATGAACCTTCTGGAGTCAGACCCATGTGTCCAATGAAAGCCTGATGCCCTGGCTTCAGCGCCTTCCTGTGATTAATGTGGGATGGCTGATGGTACATCCCATTCACTGTCCATATGCATCCACAGTCAATGTACCAGGAATCCCCAACCAATCTGGAGCCAAGTGCAGCCCTAATTGCATTCATCAGGTTGATCTCATGCTTGTGCAGGTTTCCAGGTCCGCACATTAAATATTCTGCATGTGGGAATGCAGTCTTTCTTCTCCCAAGGGATGTGCTGGAGTAGGGCTGTACTGCTGTCCTTTTGTCTTCAAAGTGACCATGATAGACTTCAGAATGGTAGAGTTGCACCAGAGGGACCAGCAGATCAACAGGAACATATGGGCAGCAAAAATTTATGAGATCACCATCCTTCTCATGGCATTGATGAAGTGCTAGACCCCCCTCCAAACATTGCTTAGAGTATGCTTGGAATTGATCTCCAAGTGAACAATATTCCTCCATTGGTCCTTCCTGCTCATCTTCTCCAGTGTATTCATCAGTCTCCACTTCTTCTTGATCTCCATCATCTTGATCTGTATCCACCTCGTCTCCTTCACTGTATTCTCTGTCTGCATCACTATAACCATGACCATGTTGATCTCCAACATTTTCATTGCATGCTTCAATTGGATCATCCTCATCATCTTCATCATCATCCCATACCACTGGATTGTAAAGATGGATCCCATTTTTACAATCTATTGATATCCAATTGCGACTGGCAATGATGACCTGAAACAGATACATGTCAATGCCATTTGATGTCACAACTTGTGAATGGCATCCAGTCTCATGATACCCTTCTTCACTAGGATTCAATCTGTCTGTGTGATCATGGTTGTGTGGCATCAAATTTGGCCCAATAGGTTGGAAGGTGACAAAGGCTGCCTCCTTCCCCATTTTAGATTCCCTCGGTAGTCTAAGCTTCTTACGAAAGTTGGCAGCATATCTCTGATCCCGGTTAAGATTTGGACAGAGTGGTTTTTTCCCTGCCATTTCCTGGAACCTTTGCATATGAGCAAATATGTTTTCACATAAGCATCCAAGGTCTGTTATAAACATTGTCTTCTGTTTACAATTAAGCTCCCTGCATGACTCCAGGAGTTCAAATCCGCACCATTGACGCATACGATTGACTAGTCCAAATGGAATTTGAAGGGCTTCTGTGGAACGTTTTTGGTTGTAGTTCTTGGATTTCTGTCTGTGCATGAAGATAGCACCATTAATCAGAAGTGATAGATCCACATTAGGCAATGAGGGGTCATTGGTGGGAAACAATGGATTCCAAGAGGGAATAGAGGCCATGGATCTCCAAACCCTGGACATTGCTTGAGATACCTGGATCTCTCCAGATATTGTGACTGGTGCATATTCGGGAATTAAGAAAAACCCTTTTGTGGCAGTTGCTGATGTGGGATTATAATTTGTGGTCCCACACTTGACCCGTCTTCCATGCCTGTATTTAGAAAATTTTGATGTGCAATAGGTTTCTTGCATTGAAAGATCCAACTTTATGTTGAAGTATGGGTTCTGGATATGCAGCCAGCATTCCATATGAAACTTTGTTTTATAGTCTTTCCACTCATCACCTGTTGGAACACGGTATTGAACATCAAATGGCACTTGATTCTCAAATTCAGCATCCTCCTCCAACACCCCAGTACTTTGGTCCTCTGATGAAGATGAAGAGCATGAATCTGACTCTGATTCCAAGGTCCTGTCAGATTTTGGTTCAGATTGTGCAGCAGATTGGGGTTTGGTAACTCCTGAGGATAGATCTTTTGATGTTAATGGTTTGTTTGATTGTTTAGGTTTCCCTCCAGATGGTGGCCCTTTTTTTGAATCTTTGGAACTGTGACCATTTGGTTTTGGTTTTGCTTTAGGTTTCTTGCTGGACCCAGGGCAAATAATATCTTTAAGGTCAAGTTTGAGTTGGGAGATTGCTTTCCCATTCCTTGGAAATATCACTGTGGTGTAGAAGCCAACAGCAAGGACAGGCAGCCATAGATCAAAGTACTTCCCCTTTTCTTTGCCACCATGGGTGAGTGCCATTTTTGATAAAGTCCGTCCTGTAACATTCTCTTTGAAAGTGGCGACAAAATCCTGGAGGACTTTGTAATGGGAGGCCAGCAGATCCACTTCCTGAACTTGAAGATCTTGGCCAAGTTGGTCCACAAGTGTTGCAAACTGCTTAGGGGACGACTTCTGATCCTGAAGCATCTTTGATAGCTCTTGATCCAAGATATGATCGTCAGTTCCAACAGATTTGGATAGTACCAAAATCAAATTAATTGCCCTGTTGCGGTATTGATCAATAGAGTGGCAATCTTCTGTCATTTGAATACCAAATTTGAATGATGTTCTAAATGGAATACTTGTCCTGGTGTTGATGCAATCAAGGGCATACCGCAAACAGTGGTAGATTGTGGAACTACTGATCAGCATGTCCCAAGCATCCCTAGACAATGTTGCAATTGATTTTGGCTGTGGTGAGGGGGAATCAGAAAGCACATTTGTCACAACACGAAGACGCTCTTCTGACAAAGCCAGGTTATATTGTTGCATTTTCCCAATGTGAGGTTCAAGATCCTGTTTGTTAACTGGTTCCAGAGAGAAACCACAGAAAGTTTTTCCACTCTTTTTTATAAAGTATCCATTCAGCTTGTTGTTGAACAGTTCGTGTGGTGGGACACCAAATGAATTGCTGAAAAAGAAAATGTATACTGCAGTGGATCGGTTGTGGCTTTTTGTTTCCCTTGCAAAAGTGAGGCCTGTAGATGCAATCAGGGAGGCCAACAGCTCCTCTGGGGTCGCCTCTTGGAATAGCTGTAGCTTGGGCTGGAGAATATCATATTCCCTGCAAAGGTCAACACTCTCCGGTTTCTTTCTTTTAGGTTCTTCCATGGTGCTGGTCCTCTTCTTTTTCACAGATAAGGATGCTGCATGCCCCTTGTTGTACTTTCTTTTGTTGGCTTGGGGACCTTTCTTCAAGCAAGGTTTGGTGTGTGACCGTGAAGAATGGACTGTCTTCATGGTGGTGCTGAAGTGTTTGATGATGTGCGTGTGAATTGTTGCTTCTGTGTTTTTGGATGTTGTGTAATGAAGGGCTTCTATTTAAAAATATAATTAACAGAACATGTTTTTGGCGAGAAGGTAATATTCTTTTATGTTAAATAGATATTCTACCTTATATGCGTTTCATTGGAAGTTTCCTGTTGGAGGATCACCCCAAAGCAAGTGGTCTTTGGACAGTTTTACGTAAAAACATGGATCTTGCACTTACTTTGGTGACATCCTGGAGAAAAGTAACCCGGATGGCAACCAAAAAAAAAATTCAAAGAGTCTGGACAGAGATGAAGGCGCTGAGGCTGTAACAAAATTGGAAACAGAGCAAAGAAATTGTTTAAGAACTCTTAAAATATTGGTTGGGGTTATGAAGGCAGCAACAAAGGAGGAGCAGCACATGCCAAGAAACAATGGAAAACGGATGTGCTGGCGACCGCAAGGCCATCAGAAACCTCTGTTTGCAGGAGCAAAGATAACATTAGGCAGAGCAGTAAAAACAGGCAGCTGTAAACACCATAATCACTTTAGCATTAGCCTTATTTCTATGTTGCCCTCAGTGGTGTTCTAGCATGAATAGTCAGTGGGTGGATGGATGATTATTGAACTCTTTTGAGTTGTGATTGAAATGTGATTTTTCGGCGGAGTTGTTTTGTTGGGCTCAAAAGCAAAATTCGCATTTTGCTCAATTCGCCGAATACACATTTATGGGGAAGATTATTTCTTGGTCTTCTTTGTTTTCTCCAATGACGTGGATCTTTTTTTGGTTCAGATGAATCAATAATTTTTTTAAATCAGATGAATCATTTGTTTATTTTCGATCAAATGGAGCAAAAATTGCCGATCCACTTAGTCGTTTGATTATTGGTCCACCTAATCAAATTTCAAGTTGAGATTTTGAGAAAAACGGCGCAGTAGAACAAAGAACGAACAAAGAACGAAGATTGCACGCGACAGGATTATTTTAGGTAGGTGTGGTAGACAAGCTACACAGTCGAGCAATGACCAGATGCCTGGTACTTTCTTTGGTAGGAAACCTACACATTTCCAACTACCCATCAGTAGGTAGAGGTGGTACTGGGACCCAGAATACCAAGGGACAAGCATTTTGGAGGGAGCTGGACTTTTTTCATAATTTCAGTCCTCAAATACCATGGTACGGAATTCTCCAAACAATTCCAATGAAGAAGACAATGTTCCACATCAAGGGCCAAGGCCAGTGGTAAGACGTTTACCTTTTCGTGATCAGACTTGCAACTATGTCAAGTGGAATATAACCCTAAGGAGAGCTGTTTGCACAATATTGTTTCGTTATCAACTGTTCATTATGTGTATGAGCGAGTTGGTTGTGAATGGACCCATTTATATTCATGTAATAAAGGAACTAGCTCTGGATGCAAGTCAATGAGAATTAATGGCATGGTGGCAGTCCCATGGAAGAAAGGAGTACCGAAAGGCATTGAACCAAAAGAGACAGACACTGAGCAACACTTTGAAAAATTTGGTGATTGGTGAGTACAGGGCGTGGATGATTCCATCCTGTTTTCTAACTTGTACTACACGGCCCTGACCCTATCTATCTATTTCTCTATCAGAGATGTTCATGGACCCAGGCAGTGTGGATCCTCCAAGACCCCAGGAGCTGTATTCCCAAGACCGAGTTACTGGTAAGATTACAGGGCTACGACAAAATAGAGTGATCTACATTAAATTCTTGAGGAATTTTGGAAAAGCTATTTATGGTAAAGCATTTAAAGAGGAGTGTGTGGTAAAAACATTATCCAGTTTCTTTCCAGAATGTCTAGAGGCATTTATGGTGCTTGCTTATGACAATGGATATAAAGTATGGAAGAGCATAGCGGAGAAAAAAATGGAAGGGAAAGGTGGTCCCACTGCTTCTGCTGGAGCTTCCGAGGAGGCTAGTACTACATCAAGCGTGGGGGAGCAAGAAGATAATGATACCACATTCATTGGCTTCAAATACACAAGCAACTCAAGAGGTTCAAAAAGGTCGGAAGGGTGGAGCCAAGCTGGTTGCGATCTGTATGATCAGTTGTGGGATACCTTGGAGGAGCAGCGTAGGAACCCAACACTGGGGGAAGAGTTTGAGACGGCATTCCTAATTAGTGGAGATGAGGTGATTCAAACAACAAGGAGAGCTCGGAATCGCCCATTGAGAAATAACTGGTCGGATCTTGCAGGCTCCCATGGCAATACAACGCCAATAGTTCAAGAGAGGGGAGAAGTGGTGACACCCCAAGCAATGCAACAGGTCCAAATTTAAATTCCAAATAGTACAGCATAGTTTTGAAAATATCGTATGCTATTTCAATTGAGTTTTGAAGTTCCAAATACAATCTATAGGTTGGTAGCTAAAATGTTTTTTGGGTATGGTGATTGAGACTTAATTTTCAGGCTTGAATCCACGCAGAAAGTGTCACATGCAAAAGCGAAATGTAATTTTCACAATGGAAACTATGGTAAATGTACAAGCATATGCAAATAATTCAATCAACATACTTTCTTGTTTTCCAAACTATTTCCAACATTTTGGGTCTAGATATAAAGACAACAATTAATTTTGGGAGAATTGGAATTGAAAAGAGAATATAACGGCATTTAAATTGCCAATATTTTCCTGAAAGAAATGTTTAACCATAAATACCAAAACTATGTCTTGTTTTTTCAGGGCAAAACAAGGAGAAAAGGCTGTAAAACAATGCAATTATAATTTGGAATAATGTTTCAAGATAAACACTGTAATTTATGTCAAATGCTTTGGAAATTCGAACTCAAAATAAGCTTCGGCATTTTATTCTTCCTTTAGCCTATAATGCAAGTCTAGCAATTGTTTGCAGTCCAAAGAAAGGGTAGGGGTCCAGCATTTACAGCCAAAATTTGGGACAATTTAAAGTAGAAATATTAGGGTCCCTGATGTGCTAGCGAGGATTTCTACTCTTTCGATGTTGGTGACGCGGATGAGGGCAAATGTACTTGCTTGTATGACGGTGGTTCCTTGGAATGGGATTTGCAGGAGACCACCGGGCGCAAACCACCTGGATTCAATTATTGCGCAAACAGCTCCTCCGCAGTACTAGACCCCGTTTACGATTTCAGTGCAAAGGAAGGAACCTTTTGCTACAGGGAACAAGGTAAGTGGCTACTGATATCACTTCTGTCTTCATGCAGCAAGTCTAGAAATTCCTTACATCAATGATTGAAAACTCATCAACCAACAAACAATCTCGATCCGGTACTGCAGCCATCGTCTCCAGACCACCACCCATCCCCGAGGTCACTGGTGTGGATCCAGCCTCACCGTAAGCATTCCTGTTTGTTTTTCCCATTCACAAAGAATGCCATGCATTATCTATTATTTCGATCTTACCCCAAGTTCGTTCGTCCTTTGCAATGATCATTCATCAGCAGTCCGCAGCAGCACTTGGAAGAACAACGGGCACTTCGAGGAATTCCAGCACCGCGGACGACAGCAGTGTAACGTAATATCTTATTGTCATCCTTTTTCTGGAGTTACGTCAAGATCGCAGCGGTGATGATATATCCTCCTTGAAGTCAAAGGATTGATGATCGATTGCCTAGAGTAGCCTATAGTAGTAAGCAGAAAAAAATGGTTCTGTTTTCTCATGCTGTTCAAGGGCACATAATACCTATCATAGTACCTATGCAAATGCAAATGGTGTAACGAAAACAATGGAAGTCAACCCTAACATTTTCTTGTCTAGTTTGATATTCATGTTCCCCACACTTGATGTCCGCTGGATAATGCTTTGTTTGGACATACTGTGCTGCTCTGTTTCAAATACTAGTAGTACTATACTAGGCAGGGCGGGAGGAGGACATCATGCTTGGCCTCTTGTTGCTTCCCGTACTAAGATCTAGTACATTCACAGTCATATCATATAAATTGGAGCTGACGGTTCTTTTAGTTTGACTTCAAGCGTTTT
This sequence comes from Cylindrotheca closterium, assembly GCA_933822405.4. Lineage (NCBI taxonomy): Eukaryota > Bacillariophyta > Bacillariophyceae > Bacillariales > Bacillariaceae > Cylindrotheca > Cylindrotheca closterium. The sequence continues at coordinate 51,441 of CAKOGP040000158.1, read as the reverse complement.
GGCTTCAGCTTCCAACTTCTGACTACAGATAGTGACTCTTATGTCGTACATAGTCTAATACCTCTTCACGTTACAGTAGTACTATAATATTTGCACTTAATTTGTGAAAATTCGTGATTTATTTCATGTGTCTGTCCTTCCACTCCAATTTTGTCCACTAAACGTCGGAGGTGGGAGCCTGCCATGCATTGAGGGTGAGGAAACAGCGAGGCTGGCGTTAGGTCTGCGGGCATTTTGTTTGCATCCCTATTCGGCTGGAATCAATCAAACAGTCAACAATAGTGAAAGGTGAAACGTTTTCGGGTAATCATCATTGATGTGACACAATAGTTTTGGGAATTATGTTGCTGAAGGAGAGTGCTATACGACAAAAAAAGCAAACTGCGAGATCTTATTTTCACCATGTCACTAATCTATCTATTCGTGCGATCTCTATCCACAGTTTATATAGTTGTTGAGATATTGGGGAGAAAACAAACATCGTGTTGCTTCATTTCTTTGTTTTCTGTATTGCCGAATGCAAAAACTTATCCACAGCACCCTTTTCAAAATGCTTCAAGGCAAATGTTCGACCGTTCTTTGCAATTGCCTCGCACTCGGAGTCATGCTCTTTTGCCCACTCTATTTTTTCAAATAAGTCGCTGAGGTCATATTTCACTGGAACAAAATGCACCCATTCTTCAAGTTCGTCTTCGAACCATTCTCTTGCTATTGTATCCTGCCTGAGTACACATGAATTACTCAGCAGCGCCGGCTTCAGTGCCCCAGCATACGAGTTCCCAGACACAGTGACAAGGTACTTGTATTTCAAAATTTCTTTCCATTCAATTTTGCTGAACGAAGCATCTAGTAGGCCTTGTGCCTCGCTGCGAGTTGCCCACTGTACAATTCGCCGCCTAGGTGTCTCAACGCCCGGCTTGTACGGTACAGGTAGGTGGTACTCTTGAGATAACCAAGCAGCATGCTCATGGTGTCCGTGGGGGGCACCATGCCAAACCGCCTTGTCCATTTTCCTGGTCCAATTGAACGGATCTTGAAATGCCAAGGCATTGTCCAAGTCCTCTTCCCGTTGGTTTGGATGTATAGGCAAAGGAAGGGAGCAGTTGCAACACGGATTGTTAGCTATACCAATCATGGTCAAATTTGTGTAGCAGCAGGCTACTTTGTTCAGGTAGTCACAGCTTAGGTGTTTGTAATAGCCTTCCGTGGCTGGAAAATCGACCGCGTCGAAATCAAAGAATAATGATGATCGACCTTCCTGAAATTCACCATAGGCCTCAACTGCACTTCGTAGACGCGTTTTAAGACAATCAAGGAACTCGTGATGAACAAAACCCTTTTCTGGACTGTTGATGATGGAAAAATTGCCATTGGGGTGTACCTCGATAATGCCAATGTGTGGTCGCTTGGTGAGATTTCCGAGCTGATAGCGTCTAGTTTCCAGACGAATTTGATTTGTGCTCTTGATTTCAGCATGGTTTACTGCATCAAGGACACGCTGACTTTGACCTGATTTGAAACTGACGGCAAAACACAAGACTACCACAAGGCCCAATGATTTTTTAAACAACTCGCTCGTTTTACTGGTAGCTTGGCTGTCCCTATTAACAGGATCAGCGTCGAGTAGATCCTCCATGCTGCCTTAGCAGGATTTGGACGATCTTATTTGCACCAGAGTTCTGCTGTCTTGACTCTTTTTTCATCGCTATGGATTACTGCAATAGTCGGCTGAAAATTGCTCGCAGCCTATATGGTGACAGGATATATAATACGAGCTCTTAGCTGTTTTGGTCGAGCTCCAACGACCGACCGACTGACTTCAGACTCTCTTACTGACTGCGACTCCCTCCCTTTCTCTCACTACCTTCAAATACCCCGACAAGGAGTTCAGGAAACAGCGTTGTTGCCAACTATATAGTAGTAGTAGTAGTAGTAGTAGTAGGAGGAGGAGGAGGAGGAGGAGGAGGAGGAGGAGGAGGAGGAGGAGGAGCAGCAGGAGCATCAGGAGCATCAGGAGCATCAGGAGCATCAGGAGCATCAGGAGCAGCAGGAGCAGCAGGAGCAGCAGGAGCAGCAGGAGCAGCAGGAGCATCAGGAGCATCAGGAGCAGCAGGAGCATCAGGAGCATCAGGAGCAGCGGGAGCAGCAGGAGCAGCAGGAGCAGCAGTAGTAGGAAGAAGAAGAAGACAGCATCGACGATAAGCTAAGCGTCACTACCACATCAACTTTGAACACCTTGGACCAAAGAGACTTTTTTAAAATATATATTAGAAACATACTGTTTGAACTGTTAGGACTATACTCCGTGCTATAATACTGGTACGTGTACTGCACTGGACAGTGATGAGGCACAGTCCACGTTGCGCGATTTGGAGAAGGGACCCGGATACTCTTACAGCACCTCGCTATGACAATGATGCGATGCGGTCATCATTGGAAAAATATTGAGCAATATTGTTAATATATTACTGCCTCAACCAAACCCAATCCAACCCAACAACCACAACAACAACCACAACAACAACCACAACAACAACCACAACAACAACCACAACAACAACAATAGATACACGCACACGCACACACACACACACACACGCACACAAACACACACACAATAAGGATGCAAGCACATTCACATCAGAATAAAACCATACCGGTACAGTCCACACGACGACGAGATCGATTATCGATGCAATCATCCAGAGCCTGCAATACTGCTTATGCTACTGCTCATGCTACTACTCTAAAAACGAAACAATTCTTATTGGTGATTTTCTTTGTGGGCATTGCCATCTTTTTGATCAATTCGGGAGATCCTTCCTACGAATTGCCGTCGTCAGTCGCGTTAATGGGGAATTTGCACGGCAATGACGAAGGAGGAATAATAACAGCAGCAGCAGCAGCAGCAGCAGCAGGAATAACGGAACAAACCTACTGTGCGGTGGGCATTTGGAACGAACAGACGCATGACTTGGACGAAAATCCCAACTGTACGGCTTCCTCCAAGTTGTTGCACATGGAACGACCCGAAACCCAAAAGAGATTAACCTATATGCTGTTGTATTACAACAATCACAAACAACTGGCGCATCAGGTTCAGGCGTGGAGGAATTTCTCACAGGCTGCTTTGGATCAAATTCAATTTGTCATTGTGGACGATGGAAGTACCTTGGGACATGCGGCCGCCGATTTGTTTGCGGTCAATCGCGAATTTATAGAAGGATTGGATGTTGTGGTGTACAAAATTGATCAAGACTTGGCCTGGAACATTGGCGGGGCCCGAAATTTGGGATTTTACATGGCCAATACCGAATGGATCTTTATGAACGATGCCGACATTGAAGTCAAGTCGGACACTATGGATTTTGTGACCAATTTGCTGGACTACAAACCGCAGCAGAATGGAACTACGGTTCAAGAACCAGTATATTTGTACTTTAAGCGATGGCGAGAAGCTGGTTTCAAGAATCATCCAGCCGTCATGCTGATCAAGAGAGCACACTACTGGATGTTGGGAGGTTGCGATGAAGACTTTGTCGGACATTATGGACAAACGGATCCTCACTTTCGATTAAAGGTCAAACTGGATAAAACCTTGCATGGCTACACGACAGAAGATTTGATGAATGAGCAAAAGGTCTCCCCACTCTACGAAATGCCCGACAGTCTTCCATGTCCATCCGGCATGCATTGCTTGGAACCTTTCGTGGGTCAATCACCATCCAGAGATACCAAACCAAATAAAGATCTGATCAAGAAGAAACGAAAGATAGGAAAGTGGTCCAATCAAGTCTTGAGGTTTACATGGAAGCGGAGTACCTGGGAATCAAGTTGGTGGCAAAACATTCTGAGTTGGTTTTAAAATAGGTACTATAATACCTATACCTATACAAGTACTTTGTGGTGTGTTAGATATCTTGATAATAATATTGAAATGGCATGTTATAAAATGAGTGTGACTATTATAATCTCTTAAGAGGCTAGCTAGGACCTACCGGTATGGTGTAGGACAACACAGGATCACATAAAATATACGGCAGTCGTCGATGTAAGACATGATACCGGTATTTCTAGAATACAGTACCTCGTGGGGTTTCAGTCCTGAGGGCATATATGATGTGTTTCAGTCACGGAAGGCTGTCTAATTAGAATTCGTTTGTATTTAATGGGAACAAATAGCTCGCTTCGTCCCTCATTGTAGAGAAAAAAGAACAAGCGCGCATGTCCAAGTTGATAAACAATGAACCGTCTTCAGATAGTTCTCGATTAAAGGATTCTGTCACAATTGATCGTAAATGTCATGCCAGATTTGTCAAACGGCAAAATGATGGACAAAAAATGGAAGCAAGCCGCTTCTCATGTTTCTTTTGGTACGAATAATAGTCCCGGTTATTTTACAATCATCATCATCAGCATCATCATCAATATCGGCATCACCTATCATTATAGCTTTCATCGGCGCTAATACAAAGCAAAATAGGAATTGTTATTGGGAAACAGAGAACAAATTTCAATTCGAACACTGCCTTTTCGCTCATTGATACGACAGTATAACCGGGATTGTATTTTGTCTGGCCTACAAAATACGTTATAATATTCCTTTTATCAATCATAGGTGACTCTGACTGGATACACAACAACCACAACCACATTCACAACAATCACAACAGCATTCAACAGATATATCTTTATATATGTATGGCAGAAGAAGAATAGGACACTACATATATATACATATATATACATACATACCACCACCATGCAGTCCATCATTGCTCAAAACGAAAATCCAACCTTTGTCACCCACAACTTGAACAAAAATCTAATGGCAGTTTGGTCATGGGATGACGGTGACGATGATATGGCGCTCAACAACAACAACAACAACAGCAGCAGCAGCAGCAGCAGCAGCACAAGCTCTCATGGCAGTAGTAGTAGTAGCATTGGAAGGAGTTCCAAGTGGACCAGCTTTGAGAAACTGTCATCATCAGATAATGATAATAATGACAATGATGAGAACGATGAGAACGATGATAACGATGCCGAGAACGATGATGTGAAACAGTGGGAATTCTATCACTGTTTAGTCCAGCAAGAAGCAGTACCGCAACATCAGGAAGAAAAGAAGGACGAAGCTGAGGAGGAGGAGGAGGAGGAGGAGCATAAAAGCAATAAGACGAGCAAAACTATTTTACCAAACATGTTTGGCAAGGACAGTCGGATCAAGAGTATGATAGTCGATAATGTGGAGCATTTGAATCCTATTCATATGTTTGGTCATCACAAGCGGTCCTCATCCCTTAATGACGCCGCCTTCTTTGCACCAGAAGCCAGAAAAGACTTTGTCGGACAAGCTGTGGAGGACGCCATATCAAAAGCCAAAAAGACGTTTACGCTCAAACATCATAACAATTCAAAGAAAGACAATACTAATAATGCATCGGAAGACGAGACGGATACGAAAAAGAAAACAAGCCTAATACAGCCACCACAGTCACCGGGTGGTGGTGACATCAATGCCTTCAAGGATCAATATTCAAGTGTCATGGACATCGCATTTACAAATCCCATTGCCATGGCAAAATTAAAGGCCTTCAAAACTCGAAATACGCCGCAAACGCCCCGGAAAACCTTGAAAGATGTGGCGGATATTCCAGCCATACCCGAAGATGCGCTCTCTCCGGAAGTCACCCGACAATCGCTGGGCAAATTCCTCGGCGAAACAAACAATACCACCGCTAGTACTGACACACCCTCGAAACGAAAAAGCAAATCCCGCAAAAGCAAATTGCAAAAAGCGCTGTCCACATCGCATCTCTTGCACGAACACGACGACAACGACGATCTTTCGGAGGACGATCGATCTGTAGCGACGACCAGGTCACATACCAGAAGCAGGAAAAAGTCCAAGGAGGCGAAACGAAGACGGAGCAACAGTGTTGGAGCAACCGAAAATCATGATGATAATGACAATGACAATAGTGATGGTAATGGTAATGGTAATGGTAATGGATTATTATCATCCGTCAAATCCAAAAAGAAAAAAAACAAGGAGGAAAAACGGAGTCGAAGTAGTAGCAGTGCTGGAAGATTGAACAAACGAAGATCCAAACAGCTGAAAAAAACCATGTCGTCCATGAATGTCGACGGGGAGCGACGATCGGACGACGAAGATGATGAGCTATCCGTCACCAGTGCCAGCAAGAGTCCGCGTACCAAACGGAAAAGTCGACGAGTGCCCAAGCTAAGGAAACAAAGATCGGAGGCGGATGTAGGTGGCGGCACGGGGTCGCAACGAAGATCCAAAAAGAAGGATGCCACTAGCAAATTGGAAGTCTTGAACAGCCGTATGAAGAAAACGATTGGGTTGGAAGCGACGCCCGACAGTCCAACTAGCTCCAAGAGTGGGAGTAGAAAAAGTGGGACACTGGAAGAACGGCGTGCCCGTAAACGCATGTCGCAGCAAAAGCTCAAGGGGGCCTTTGACAAGATTGTGGTGGACAGTGCCAATGTCGGCGAAACGATGGGAAAAGGCGTAAAGCTTGGTATGGATGCCACCAAAACGGCAGGCAAAACCGTTGGCAAAGGAGCCATGGGGACTACCAAAGGAGCGATCGATGCTACCAAGACTGTCGGAAAAGGTGCTGTTGACGCAACAAAGACAGTCGGTAAGGGGGCTATAGATGCCACAAAAACTGTTGGTAAAGGTGCAATGGATGTAACCAAGACGGTAGGCAAAGGAGCTCTAGACGTTACCAAGGGAGTGGGCAAAGCCATTGGTGTTAGTAAGAGTGCAACTCCTCCTCCTGTGACGCGAACAGAGTGAAGGATTCAGGATGATTCAAAAGTTGAATTATTGGAGCAATTGTAACTTGTGATGTGTATATAGTAGTAGTAGACTGTAGTAATAGTGCCAGCATCAGAACTAGTTTGGAAAATAACAGTAGACGCAGTAGTCTAGTGCAATGGTAGAATAGGGCATCCTCAAGAGGAGAAATAGAGAACAATACAGTGATTCAATGATTTCGTGAAATGATGCACAAGTTTTGAGTTTTGTGTTGGTTTCAGAAGGGTTAATTTGCTGAAGCCCCAACTCTGATATCTTCATGTTCGTGTTTCGTTCTACTTCTGGCATTAGGATCTCAACCTGAAGCGAAGAGCAGAACACCATGCTACGTTGGCTTTATTGTAAACCAAGATTAGATTTACTTAACAGGACTACATAGGTGAGGGAGTAGCAGCCATTTTGCGTTACGCAAAGCGAGACACAAAATGAAAAGGAATGTTAGTTCATCTATGCGATATAGTGTGCAATCTACCTATGCAATAGGAGAGTTCTTGACACCAGAAGTACAAACACCAGCACTGGTTGAGAGTGGCTTCCCTTGGTAGGTGGCAACACCCGAATCATCGGTAGCCAAGTCGGGGAAGATGGCATCCAACATCTTTTTCTTGATGACTTGATTCTCGGTTGCTGGTTCTCCATCAAAGCCTTCCACCATGACTCGCTCTCCAATTTCGGCACCTTCTGGTGGCTCTACAAACTCGACTTTGCCATCTTCGGAAGATGCGCATAGCACCATTCCATGCGAAGGGAATCCCACCAGCTTGCGACTCTTCAAGTTGGCCAATACAAGGACCTTGCGTCCTTCCATTTCCTCCAAGGAGTAGTGTGCCTTTAATCCAGAAGCTATTTGGCGAGGACCGCCTTCTTCACCCAGATCTATTTCTTCACAGTACAACTTGTCAGCCTCCTCGTGTTCCCAAACCTTTTTGATAACGCCGACACGAATATCCAACTTGGAAATGTCAACAGGACCAGCTGGTGCCGGAGCCGATTTCTTCGTCTTCTTTTCGCTCTTTTCTGCCGCTGGCTCTTCTCTGGGTGGGTACTTGGCAGTTTTGAGGTCTTCGTATTCTTCGATGATTTCCAGTGGAAGTTGATCAGTTCGCAAATCCTCTTCTTTCTCAGGTTTCTCTCCTCGCAAGAAGGATTCCATGCCTGTGAAGGAGATTAGACAGTGAGTCAGTCAGTTTGATTCAATCAGAAATGGCAAGCGAACGAGCGCAAACAAGCGTTTGACATTATAATAGAATGACCCCAAACCATTCGCAAAAGTTTCAACACGTATACTCTATCTCTCTCTCTTACCATCATCGTAAAAGTATGGGAATTGTTCGATGAATCGAACATCCGACTTGACAAACTCTCGCAAATCCTTAATGTCATGAATAATCATGGCAAAACGTTCCACACCAAATCCAGCGGCAAAACCAGTGTATTCCTCAGGATCAATACCAGCCTTTTCCAATACGCGGGGATCCACCATCCCGCATCCCAAAACTTCCATCCATCTACCGCGGAAAAAGACATCCACTTCCATGCTAGGTTCTGTGAAAGGAAAGAATGATCCTCGAAATCGGGTCTTGATGGCAGGTCCTAACATTTCCTTCAAAAAGTGCTCGACGGTTCCTTTGAGATGTCCCAGATCCAATTCACCTGATTTCTCCAAAGCCAAGATCTCGACTTGATGGAACATGAGAGAGTGGGTGGCATCAATGTCATCACGTCGGTAGACACGTCCAGGGGCAACAATACGTAGAGGTGGCTTTCTCTTTTCCAATTGACGAATTTGAACGGCCGAGGTGTGCGTGCGAAGCATCAGTTCACGATCCTCCGTCAAGTAAAAGGTATCTTGCATGTCACGGGCGGGGTGATCCTTTGGACAGTTTAGAGCCTCGAAACAGTAATAGTCAGTTTCAATTTCAGGACTTTCCTCACAACTGGTAACTGTATCGTAACCAATTGAAGTGAAAATATCAATGGCCTTTTCCATGGTCATACTCAGTGGATGCCTACGGCCAACGTTGCCATAGGGATCGATACCAGGCAAAGTGACATCGATTGCTTCCGCCTTCATTTGTTCTTCAATATCCGCAAATTCAAGACGTTCCTTAGCTTCTACCATGAGGGTATCCATATTGGCCTTGACCGCGTTGACGACAGCACCGAGTTTGGGCTTCTCTTCGTTTGGCAACGATCGCATGTACACCATACTCTTGTTGACGGGTCCCTTCTTGCTGAGATATTCTCTTCTCAAGTCTTCAGCAGCCGCCAGACTTTCACACGCTTCCAGTTTGCTGGTGAAGTCTGCTTGGACTTGTTCGAGTTCCGCTTGAATGTCTGCAATGGAAACCTCTTCGGTAGAAGACATGAACAGTGGCTGATGATGTTGATGGCTTCTTCGTTGATAACAATCATTATGTTGCTTTGTTGTTGTTGTTGTTGTTGAGGCGAAATTGGATCGCAGTGGAGTGGATTGAAAGGCAAAGGCGGCGCCAGATTGCAATGAAGTGGTGCACGCCACGAGAACAATAGTTGGTAGAAATCTCATCTGTCTTTTTTTCCAATCAAATCAAATCAAATCAAATTTAAAATCAAGTGTTTTGACGTTGTTTCTCGGCTCTATTATGGATTGAACAATTCCTTTATCGACTATGGGCAAAGGTACTTGTCAAACTGATTGAAGCGATAGTGCCAATGAGAAGGTTAGGATGCGACGAAAGGTGATGGAAAAACAGGTCATCGCCGCATCCATACCATGCATCAGCCATCACCGCGCACGATCGTCAGGAAATCTTGGCATTTTCACGGACCAATGGACAGACTTAAACTGACGTAAGTGATCCAGTCAGTCGGTCATTCGTAAAAACTATTTGACTCCTCTGACCAAACGCAAGGTGAGATCCGAACACCAAAATCACGAATCGTATATATAATATATCCACAAGAGTTCTGATGTTGATGCAAAAGAATGCCAGAAGAGAACACTTCTGTCTTCAGGTGTTGTCAACCAGAGTCTCACAAAAGCAAAAGAAAGAATAAGAAGACAAACAAACATACAGCCGACAAGCAAACAAACAAACTCCCAATCAATCAATACTATGGATAAGCTCAACTTTCAACACACCAAGGCCGTCAACCTTGCTCGTCGATTCAGTGAACAAAACGAAAACGATCTTTTGATGGTGCGTTCTCATACTTGAATGTTTGATCACAAGACGTCAAATCATCTTCATATGGATGTATAATGAGTGGTCCCACTTTCCGAAGCGCCATTGAGGATTGCAGGACTACTACTATTTGATGATTTCCGCCCGTCGTTGTCGTGTCAGTATATATACTGGCGTCACCACCCGCCGAGTAAAAGGAAACCACCTCCGACTTATTTTGGATTCAACGACTCACAAAACCTTTTTTTTTCACCTGTGTTGTTGCCGACCCATACCACATGTTGGATCATGTTGCGACCCGACAGGAAGACTATATGCGTAAGTTTGTTTGGTGCTGCTGGCTGGCTGGAGTACCTGTATGATCGATCACACTCGCCATTGTTCTCACCATTCTTTGATCTCAACACTCGACTCTACATTATCGCTCACAATACAGGTCCCACTGAAATGTTGCTCCATTCCGAACCTTCCAAGAAGCTTGATCACGTCATGTGCCAACAATTGAGTACCCATCTGGTCCATTTGAACGGTTTGCCCAAGGAATGCCTAAAATTTCCAGACGTGGTCTCCGATTTGAAGCGTCGCGATAGTGATACAACTCATCCTACTCAATGGATGTCTTAAAAGTGAGAAGATATAATGTCATGCCTTAGTGAAATAAGGTCATGGCATGGAACGAGTGAATCAATCAATCAATCAATCAATCAATCAATCAATCAATCAATCAATCAATCGAATCCCACCAACGAGAAAACGAAGAAAAATAAAAAGAGTTGGTCGACAAGCCAACATACATATATACCTTTAGGTTAGGAAGATATTATAATACTTTAGAAGATTTAGATTATTACATTTTACAGATGGCATATTATTATATTATTTGAAGTCTGACATGGTCAAGATATAGTACTGCGGTATATAAGCTAGTACCTTTCAAGTTGAAAGTACTGTACCATCGTCTCAGCTACAACAGTGACAGCAAATGCCCGCAAAAAGAATGCGTAATCTTTACAATTAATAAAACCTTCGAACGCATGCCTTGAAGTAGAATGAAGATGCTTGCCTATGCTTTTGTTGGTTGGCCAGCCTTTTACTCACAGCAGACCACTCGATCGTTTGAGCAGACCTACCGGTACCTATAGACTCCACGTGGAATATGCGTGCTGACACCTTTTATTATAAAATATTATCGCATGTATATATCTAGAGTGCCCGTCATTTTCTCTGTTGTCAACAAGGCAACCCTTTTATGTACTACTTCTTCACACTTACAATAAACCATATACAGTAGAACATGTCAACACAGTCACCACCAACATCAGCGTCCCAGCGATCGTCCTCCGTGGAATCGTTCAAAGTGATGGACGTTTTGAAACGAGCCAACGAATTGCAAGCGCAAGGACACAAGGTCTGGCATTTGGAAGTGGGACAACCCGAATCAGGGGCACCTGCTCTAGTGGCAAGCGCTGCCCAAGCCGCACTTGCTGGCGAACAAACCATGGGATACACGGATGCCTTTGGACTGTTGGCACTCCGACAAAAGATTGCCGACTTTTACTTGACGAAATACGGGGCAAACAACATCAAGATTGAAAATATTGTCATTACGACGGGTTCCAGCGGAGCCTTTCTTTTGGCATTTACTGGCTGTTTTGATGCTGGTGATACTGTCGCTATTGCATCCAGTGGGTATCCATGTTATCGCAACATTCTTCAGGCACTCGGTTGCAATCTTGCGAGTGTGGAAATCAACTCGGAATTCAAGTTGACGGCCAAGGAATTGAAGCAAGCCATTGACACACGAAAGGAGAAAGGTCAGCCTCCTCTCAAGGGGTTGATATTGAGTAGTCCATCCAATCCAACAGGAGCTATGCTATCACCAGAGGAATTGAAGGATCTGTGTCAATTATGTGATGAGGAGGGTATTCATTTTCTATCGGATGAGATCTACCATGGTATCAGCTATGGAATGCCTGAAGCAACCGCCATTACCTATTCTTCCAATGCGTTCGTCATTAACAGCTTTTCCAAGTACTATTCAAGTGAGTAATTGTATGATGCTTTTACTGTTGGCATTATTATTTCGTCTCGCTTGTAACTCATCGCTTTTCTCCGTTATATATATATATATATATATATATATATATATATATTATAGTGTCCGGATGGCGACTGGGTTGGATGGTGATTCCTGACCACATGATTGATCCTATTAATACACTTCAGCAGAATATGTTTATCAATGCACCCACCATTTCTCAAACGGCTGCCCTGAAATGCTGGGAATCCGAGACGATTGCAGAATTGGAACAACACGTGCAAAAGTATCAAAAGAGTCGGACCATTATCCTGGATTACTTGCAACAAATTCCAGAGTTTTCGCAAGAGGGAAAGAAGAATGTAGCACCGCCAGATGGTGGATTCTATGTCTATGTGGATCTAGGCGACGAGAATGTGGCTCCTGGCCATGGAAGTGTGGCCATGTGTCAAGCTCTGTTGGAAGAATGTCACGTGGCATTCACACCGGGGACCGACTTTGAAAGTTTGCCACAAATTGGGGATCGACGATTTCGAATCAGTTATGCAGGAGGAGTTGAAACGGCAACGGAAGGGCTAAAGCAATTTGTTGAATTCTGGCCAAAATGGTTGGAACGAGTAAAGAAGGCGCAGTAAGAGCAATAATGAGCTTGTGGAATGGGCCTTGGATATGAGTGTATATTCAGTATTCGGTGCATCATCAATGAAGATTTAGACGCCGGAAAGAGAAAGCAACTCAAGGACAGTTTGTGATATACTCCTGGCAACTGTGGGGAGGCTTTGACGTATCATATTGCTGCCCCATCAAGATGGACTCATGACCATATTCAAAATGCACAAATGGTTCCAATAATACAGCAGTCCGAGAGCATCCCATCACGCATCCAGAATGCTAATAATGTTATAGATCGCACTTTTTTCAACCTCTATCCCATGTCAGAATGAATCAATCAATCAATCATCGGATGCGCCATATTGATAAATGGGAAACAGAGATGTGGTGAACAGGAGTAGTAGTTTCAAAAATGCATAGGACGCGAGATCGACTGCGCGATGATGAGATACATATTATACCATATTGTATTTTATACGCAGTATGCGGTGTTGCGTTGCCAATGACCGGCCCATTGTATAGTTCGTATTCTAGTCATTGCACAGGCAAGGAAACTGTATCCTTCGCAATTGATTGCGACAGCAATGGCATGGCAAAGTCGAGTTGAATTTGAATTGTCCAAATTATTTGTGAATTATTGATTGCATAAACCGCCGACGTTTCAAATAATAGTCATCATATCTTGGCGAATTATATTGTGAATGACTTTTTGATGGGTATTGTCATATATTGAAATGAAAAGGCATGTGAAAAGAGTCATCCAAGAGATTTATACAATGGGATAGACTATCATTTTTGACAAGTCTTGGCATTGCATCATTGTGGGTGCTATCCTTCATCTCATCGTAGTGTCTTTCAAATATTTTGATCGATCCACATATATGAAATCATCATCGTCCATCACTTATTGTTATTATTTGCTCACGATGAGGCGTACCGGTATATTCATGCCATCCGATTGGAAATCACGTATTGTTAGATATAAGGCCACACCTTTGGAGCAATCTACTTGAAAATTGAACATACAAAATGCATTATAATATCTATTTAAAAGAGCTAGACTAACCTAGCTAATCGTTCTCATCGATTGCTTCTAACCATTGGTGATGTGTAGTTTCTAGAAATGATAGCGGCAGCCCCCAATATGCTTATTCTACTCGGCATCCTCGAAGAAGCGAGTAAATATCTTCTGAAAAGCTGTTTCCGGCCAATGTACAATCAACCAATCCTAGTGGCAAGGCAGGAATGAATCCACTCAATTCGTTGCCATCCAATCTCAAAATTTGAAGCTTGGTCAGATCTACAACTTCGGAGGGAATGTTGTTCTGAAAGTTGTTGTTGGCAAGTCCCAAGAAGACCAAATTGGTCATGGCCATGATGCGTCGAGGAATGGATCCACTCATTTGGTTATTGGCTATGAAGAAGAAAATAAGAATGAGTGTCAGTTTGGCATCGAATTGCATTACAATTGTGGCAAACAATAATAATACATGATTGCCCAACATAAGTCCAACTTACAGAGATCAAAGTATTCCATGTTCGAGCACTGGCGGAATTGAGTTGGGAGTTCTCCAAATAATAGATTGTTCGCTGTGAGGATAAGTGCAATTTATGAAGGAGAAAGTTAGACAAAGCTGGCCCCAATGTATAGTGTGAATGCTTGATTGCCATCCATCAAGATAACGTACGCATCAAAAAGCTTCGAAGACTGGTCATTCGAGCAACTTGGGTTGGAATCGTGGCTTCCATCGCATTATTGGACATATCCAACAATCTCAAGTTGGAGAGGTTACCAATACGGTCAGGAATAGACCCAGTGAGCCCCATGCTGTCTGTGAAACAATAAAATTTGATGCGTAATATACAGGTTAGCTGAAGTGCTTTACGAATGACAAGCAAACAAAGAATACAACCGAACGTACTGAGATTTAGGGTTCGAAGGTCAGTCATGAGCCCAATTTCTGTTGGAAGAGATCCAGCAAAAGTGTTCTGCGATAGATCCAAAGCTGTCAGCTTGGTCAATGCCATGAGTTCTCGAGGGAAGGAACCAATCATCAAATTTCCACGCAACTCGACACCGGAAACTCGGTTGTTGGAGGAGTGACAAGAAACTCCAACCCAACTGCAGTGATTGATGGACGCTCCCCAACCATTGCGAATTCCCCATGTTGGTCCCTGACTGGTGTAGTACAGCGTCATCAGGACGTAGCGATCGATCCAAACTCCTGCGTCAGTGCTGGCAGTCAATGTACTAGGCACCCAATAATCGGCATTGAAGAGCCAATCGTAAGCGTCAACATTGGTCAAGGGAATGTTTCTCAAAGACTGCTCAATGTGGCTCCTTCGTGACATGGTGGGAGGAGGAGTTTGAGGAGCAGGAGTTGGTCTGTTTGTTGGCCAACGGGTGGGTATACGGGTGTTGCCTGTTGGAGACAATGTTGGAGATCTTGTGGGAGTCAAGGTAACAGCTCCTGTTGGTTTGCCAGTGGGAGGCAAAGATGGCTCGCTGGTGGGAACATCAGTAGTCTCGGCTGTTGCAAGAACGTTGATTACCTCAACATCTTCAAATGGAGCTGAAAGTTCCAATACGTTGAACAAGTCCTTTCGTCCGAAGATACCGTTGATGTGATTGATGACTCGCAAGTTACTCTCGTACCCCTTCATGTAGAGCTCCAACGCAACCTTCATTCGAAAACAGGCATTGTAGTTTTGGGCACAGTTGCCATTGTCGCTACCAGGAACGGCCTCGACCTTGGCGCTTCCAACAACATAATCTTTAATTAGCCTTCGTCGATCTCTCCCACGTACGCCTTGGGCTGATACCAACAAGTTCTTGGGGCATCCAGCGAGAGTTGGGGCCAAGATCCGTTGCATGGCTTCTGCAACTGTGTCCATCAATGATGAGGCGTCACTGGTGGCAAGATTCAGAGTCACGTCCACATCAAGTCTGAAGGACTTGATAGCCATTTCTTCTTGACCAAAGACACTGTTGCCTTGACTGATTCTCAAGCATTGGTTTGTACTTGGAGGGAAGTGCACCATTGCCGTTGGCTCTTGTGTAGTGAAAGCCGTGGGACTGAGAGTAGAAATCTCAAAGACGGTTCCCTTATCACCATTTCCTGTGATATCGTCCCAGTATGATCCCAAGAGAGGACCGACGATAGCCCAAAAGAAGACGACAGCACAAAAAAGCATAACGTAAAGACGCTTGTTGTTGTCTTGGCCGTCAGAAATATCACTGAGGGTATCTGTATCAACGACCAATGAGTTTGATTGCTTTGTTGATGCTTCCGACCTGCCATATGTTCGCGTTCCATCATCGCTTGGATGGCTTCGGCTCCCTTTACTGAATTCGTCTTTAAAGTAGCTATCTTGTTCCAATTGCGAGACAGAGTCTCCAGTAACCGAGCTGGAAATGTGATCGGGGGACACACTCACAATCTCTACTGCAGGGCGTGGTCGGCGTCGCCTTGCCAGTGCCGAGGCAAGTCTCGAAGTTGTGTTTCTGGCAGGAGCCGCATTTGCTTCCATTAGCACGTGGACACGCTCCAGTTTTTCTCTTGGGCTCAAGGTATCATCCTTGTAGATTGCTTGAACGGCTCTTCCACGCGCATTGGCGGTGCCATTTTGGACAAAGTTTGGTTGGTCGGGTCCAACCAATGCCTGAACTTGCAAGTGCTTCTCTTTCGGACTAAGGGTATTGTCTTGATAAATTGCAGCAATCAAATCTCTCTTTGTCGAAATGTCACTTTCGTTCCGGTCTTCCCGCGGTGCAGCTGCTTTCGATCCAACAATGAAACTCAATTGCGTGGATTGAGCTCCTTCCACACTGATATCTTCTTGCAAGTAGGCTTCGATGAGCGCCGACTTCACTTCAGCTGTGAAAGACGGTTCCCGATTAATGGCCTCAATTGCCTCTAGCTTTGCTGCCGCTTTGGCTGTATCCACAGATTCCGACATTGTTGTTGTTGATATTACTGTTGTGTTGTCTTTTTACGATTTGAAGCGAATCAATCTTTTGGGAAGTTGTGAGCGTTGGAAACGTAGGTCCCACTCTGCGACCACAAAACTGTGTCCGTTGGTGCACCGACGCACGAAAGACACTTAGGATGAAATCCATTTCGCGCACGCGCAGATGTCTAAGCGGCTAAATATAGTATTTTTAGTAATGATTTGCACCGAAGGCAACAATTCAACAATTCGCAAGGAACAACAATAGCCATAGGACTATTGGCTCCGATTGAGATCGAAAAAAAGAGCTTATGCAAGTCGAAACCTGCTTGGCTCATTCCTAGAGTATGAAATGGTATCATTTGTATGAAAACAGTTGTAAAAGTCCAATCCTCTTCGTAATATCAAGGACTTTGTCTTGTTCATGATTTCGAGCACAAGGCGAAGGACATGCTTACTCGAATGCTGCAAAAGTTAAATGACATGAATATTTATTACATTTTAGTTCTACTGTGCTGTCATATCGATCAACATTTTATCAATTGGAAAAACTGACTTGCTTTACCGCTTGCAACTCTGCGACTTCATTCGGAATAGGGCCTTGTAGATTTGTTTCCACAAAGTTCATAGTCCTCAAGCTTGTCAGCTTTCCAATCTCACTTGGAATAGCGCCATTAAGATAATTTGTTGCAAGACTGAGGTCCCGAAGCGGCTTTAGCAGCCCCAACTCTGTGGGAATTCGTCCGTTTAGCTGGTTTCCGTCTGGTAGTGAATGAAGGAGACCTTTACTGTTAGTCAAATGAGAGCAAAACATAACGAAAGCCGTTCAATCACATTTACCTAGATTCAATCCAGTAATAAGATTAGTGTCTCTGTTGACACATGCGATGCCATACCACCCTCGGCAAATTGAGGATCCTCCCAACCAGCCATCTCTTTTTAGCCAGTTATTACCGCCCGTCTCTTGATAGACAACCCGCATGACGTACCGATGGACCCAGACTTCTGAGCTTGCAGCGAGTGGAGCATCTGGCAGCCACCAATCCTCATTCAGGATCCACTCAAGCGCGTTCTGATTCAGTTTGTTCAAATTTCCAATTGTAGCAAGAGCAGGTTTCACCAAGGCTTGTCGCTTTGCTGCTGCATTCCCCTTTCCTCCATCCGGCGTAGGTTGTCCTGGTCCTCCTGGTCCTCCTGGTGTTGGTACACTAGGAGCACCAAGTACTGTTGGCACCGGGGTAGCGGTAATACTTGGAGCAGAAGAAGACGATGGAACTCCCGAAGGAGCCAAGCTTGGTGTAAGTGAAGGAGCTTCAGACCCATCCGTTGGAGAAACGCCACGGAGTCGAATGTCTGTGAAGGGCTCAGCCAAGCCAAGGTTCTCAAGACTTAATCCTGCATTGAAGGCTTCTTGGACACGGTCAAGTAGGGTTTGTGTTTCTTCATCGCCTCCTAGGAATAAAGTGACAAGCGTCGACACCACAATACACTCCTCTCCAGCACCAGGGGTGGTGTTACAGGTACTGGTATCCTCGAGTTTTGAGTTCATATCAACATTTCGGACAACAAACTCGCTTTCATCTCTTTCTTGGAGACTTCGGCGGCCATTGCCACCTCGGAGGCCACTAGGTGCGCCAAAGATACCAATAGACAGAAATGCTTGGTCTTGAATCCGCGATAGTACTTGGGCTTCGGCATCTGGACAAAGCGCAATAGCTGGTCCGAGAATTCTTTGCAAAGCTGCTTCCAATAGCTCAATCAATTCATTGACATCTTGATCTGGGCTCGACGTAAAGTCAACTTCCTTAGTAACTTCAAAGAATACAGGTTCCAAATTATCTTCTCCTGAAATGGGATTTCCTTCACTGATAGCGAAGCACTGGGCATCGTCCGGTGGGTCGTAAAGAAGCGGAAATGCTGTTGGCGAAGGAGTAGCCTGAGCCGATGGCGGAGCGCCAATTGCAGTTGGTGCTTCGGAGGGCGGTACGACAGGAGCAACGCCTTGGAGACCAGGGGTATCATCGCCTCCCCCGGTCAGAAGGACTACCGGCACGACAATGGCGATAATCAAAAGGATGCAAATACAGGCAAGGCAGATTCGGCGGCGTCTTGGATCACCTGCATCAGATCCAGAACCATCGTCACTGCCTTCCTTACTGAGCTGGTTCAGACTCCCACCACTTCCTTGAGAGTTGTAACTTTCATCCAAGGGTTGCTGTTGTATGGGGGTGCCACTCCCACTTCTGCTGCGACTGTCCGAGTAGCTTCGACTGCCGCTTCTTGAATAACTGCCACTTCTGCTTCTGCTGTCGCTGTAGCTTCCAGATCGGGATCGGCTGCCGCTGAAACTTCCGGATCGGGAACGGCTTCCAGATCGACTCCGACTCCCCGAGCCAGAATAGGATCGAGAGCCAGAAGGACTTCTTGAATACGAGCGACTCCCACTTCTGGAATAAGATCGAGAGCGGCTGCCACTGTAACTTCCAGAGCGAGATCTTGAGCCTGAATAGGAACGAGAGCGGCTGCCACTACGACTTCCAGACGGAGACCGAGACCGGGATCTTGCGTCTGCCGCTTCTTTACCCAAAGTGTTGATGGGAACGTCCCCTGACTGAACAGAGGGCATTGGCGCACCTGGTGGCAGTGTGGGTGATTGACCGCTTCTTGAAGAACGAGTTGAGGACCTTGGAGATCTGGATGCCGAGGACTGTTGAGTTTCTTCTTGTCTTTCCATGATATCCCGGATCTTTTGGTGCCGCTGGGCAGCAGTGAGGGTCCTGTCCTTGTAGACCTCTTGAATGAGCTTTCGCTTGGACGTTGATGGGCTTCCATCGTCTTCGACCTCTCGAACTGTCACTGACTTCGCTCCAGGAGTGCCAAGATCCACAACTTCCATTCCTTCCTCCGATTCCTTCTCCTGTTTTTTCTTCTCTAGCTCTTTTTGGTGCTGGTCATTGATTTCTGCAATCTGAGCCAACTTTTGTTGTGGCGTGAGACCAGAGGTATCAAAGACGGACTGGATGGACTTGCGTCGCTGCCTCTCTTGCTCCTTTTCAACCTCGGGGTCTTGAAACTTCTTGAGTTGCTTGAGTTGTTGCTCTTGTTCAAGCATTGCCCTTTCTTTCTTATACGCTTCATCGACTTTGTAAATCTTGTCCAATCGTTCTTGGGGAGTCAACTGGGAATTGCCATACACTGATTGAATGAGCTTTCGCCGTTGTCTATCCTGCTCTGCAAATCTCTTGGTCGTTTCAGCGTCGAATTCGCCTGGCGGCGCGTCCGCCATTGGGACGGCTTCTTGCAGTTGTGACCCTGAGTCCTGTTTCTGAACATCTTTTTCTTTTGGTTTATCAGCCGGGTCACTGAAGTGATTCTCATATGCCTCGTTCAACTCATTGATTTCGCCCAACTTTTCCTGTGGCGTCAAGGATTTGTCAGCATAAATGGATCCAATAGTCTTGCGTCGAATTCTGTCTCCCTTTTGTTGAACAACTTCCTTTTCGTCCTCCTTCATTAGTTGTTGAACCTTTCGATATTTCTCTTCAGCGTTCCAATCAGCATTTCGATAGATGGCCATGATTTCTTTTCGGCGTTGCCTTTCGTCTGTTCTTCTTTTCTCTTCAGAAGCCGAAGTGGAAGCAGAAGACACAGAGGAACCAGATTGTTCAGGACTAGGGCTCCCATTCGAAATTTCATCATCGTAATCAGTTTGAGCTTCTTGTTTGCTGGTTGGATCCGCTTGTCCTGCCCTACTGTACAGAAAACTCATGTTGATCTCGGTATTCCCTTGCTATTCAGCCGAGTGTATGTCACTGGTGGTGCAATGATAACGCAGAGCAAAAGAGGTTTGTTTGTTTGTCTTTGTATCGTAGCCTGCAGCAAGTTGACGAAGAAGGGAAGCCTGGAAGCAACGCATCAATTCATTGAAATCAGTCTTATGCACCATGAATCGTTTGTTTTCGCCCAAAATCGGCGGCTCCGCTGGCGCCTCGACGAAAACGTGTGACTTATTTAGAGACAATTTACAGCCCAACTGCCATTCAGCAAGGCCGGCTCGATGACAACCTTGAAATTTTCCCATGTGACTGACGATGAGCCAATGGGACTATGCAAGATCCAAATTCTAGTCGAGGTAGTCCGGATAGTCACTGGATCTTTTCAATTTCAGGCATTTTGCAACATATAAAAAAAAACACCGCAAAAGCTTAGTCACTCTGATTTGGTCGGCTTCCAAAACACCGCAAAAGCTTTGTCACTCTGATTTGGTCGGCTTCCAAACCTTGAATTCTACTACCGCATACATCCTCATACAACTCACCCATCTATTAGACGAGTAACTGAAGTGTCATATTCAAATCCATACTGCTGTTCAGATAACTGTCACAACCGGATTCAGTATCCAAAAAGTCATTTTCTAAAGAATCATCTCAGAACATAGCAATAAGTTAAACAGTCACACACAAACATGAGCAAATCCAAGAATCCAGCTTTTGCCATGTGGGAGAAACGGGCATCTTCCAATACGGAACTGCCAGACATTGCTCGTCTAGCGGTGCCAAGTGCCAGCAGCAGCACTGCAACGAATGTTGGCTACAAGATACGAAAAGCGAAGGCCTTGGAAAGGGTGGAACAATTTTCACCCAAAATGACCGCGAAAAAGGTTGTCGTCACATCGTCATTGGCGGACCGAATGAAAAAGTTTAGCGAAAATGATAATGGCACTATACCATTCAGCTTTGCTGGTTCGACCAATAGCAACAAGTCAGCCAAAGCCTATCAAGCGGAAGAAGCCAAGAAAAAACGAGCCGAAAACAGTAAGAAGCGACACGAGTTACGAAAAAAGAATCAGGAAGAGGAAGAAGCTTCAGCTAGCACATCTGCCAAGCGAACAACGAAACGAGGAGCCCCAGTCAAACAACACAGTATTACGGCAGCTCGAGTCAATTTGGACCAATTCGTTCCACCAACCTATCCCAAATCAGACGCCGACGCCAAACTGCTACAAGAAGCCTTGCGACAGAACTTTGTCTTTGAAAATCTCAACGAGTCCGACGAGACTAAGCTCACCCAGGCCTTTGAAAAGATGCAAGTCCATGAAGGGCAAAAGATCATTAATCAAGGGGATACAGGTGATTACTTTTACGTCATTGCCGAAGGTGCCGTTCGATTTGAAGTCAATGGCAAGGGGGTAGGAAAGTCAGAGGCGGGTAAATCGTTTGGAGAATTATCTTTGCTATACACCTCGCCACGAGCAGCATCGGTCATTGCCCAAGAGAATCCCACCGTTCTCTTCAGAGTCGACCAGAAGACATTCCGATACGTCATGGAGACCAAGGCCAAGGAATCAGAAAATGAAAAGATGGGACTGTTGAAGAAGATTGGATTCTTGAAGGATTTCAAACATTCCGACTTGACGAGGCTGTGCGACTGTATGGTTCCACGCAATTTCGAAAAAGATGAAGTCGTCGTCACCAAGGGAGAAGAAGGTGACTTGTTTTACATTCTCAAGGAGGGTCTCATGAAGGTGACAGATATTTCAGTCGGTGGAACTGCTTACGAAGACGTGACCTTGTCACCCGGTGATTACTTTGGAGAACGAGCGCTGCTTCTCAGTGAACCACGAGCAGCCAATGTCGTTGGAATGCAATCGGGTTCCTGTTTCGTCATAGATCGATTCACCTTTGAGAAGGTTTTGGGAAGCTTTTCGCAAGTCATCATGCGATCTCAAGATCGTGTCAAATTGGTACGTAGACTAGGAATGAAAAACTGCTGAATGTTCATATACGCTCGCTATTGTCTTGCGTCTCGCTTTCTTGACTCACCTCGTCGCCCTCCTTGTCTCTTACTATAGGAAGGTGTCAAGACCATCAAGGACGCAGGTCTCGAAGGCGAAGTTTTGGACAAGTTGGTCGACGTCATTATCGATCGCGAGTTCGAAGCCGGAGAAAACATTCAAGAAAAGGGCAAGGAGACCGAAGCTGCCCTCTACCTTATTCACGAAGGGACTGTCAACATTATGAGTACGGACATCGGTGCTGGAGGCTACTTTGGGGACGAACAGTTGCTGGCCGATGCCCAAGGTCAATCGAACAGTGAAGGATTCATTACTGCTGAAGAGACTGTTACTTGTTCGACTGATGTGGTTTGTGGCGTGCTCACATTGAAGGAATGCCGTCTCTTGATGGATACCAAGACAATCACGACTGATTTTAAGAAGGATGACTATGAATTCCGTAGCTCAGCCATTCTGAAGCGTCGTTCGACCATGAAGGAGACCTTCCAGAGCAAGAAAATCTCCATGGAAGAGTTGGATCGAGAAAAAATGTTAGGAGAAGGAGCCTTTGGCGAGGTTTGGTTAGTCAAGGCTGATATATGGGGACTGGGAGATGATGAATACAAGGAAGAATTTGCTCTGAAGGTTCAGAATTTGGATAACCCGGAGCACGCGAATATGAGAGATACCATCAAACGAGAAATGGAGGTAATTTCTACGCTGGAGCATCCATTTATTGTCGATTTGGTCAGTTGTCATGAAACAGAAACAGAGTCGATGATGCTCATGACAGTTGTCAAGGGAGGAGAGCTATGGAATGTGGTGCACAAGGAGCAGGACGACGGAGAATGGCTTTCGGGGATAAGCGAGGAAGACACCAAATTCTACTCGCTTATCATTGCCGATACCCTCGCCTATATGCACTACAAGAACATTCTGTTCCGTGATTTGAAGCCCGAGAACATTCTCATCGATCGAGATGGATACCCAAATATCATCGATTTCGGTTTTGCCAAGTTTTGCAAGGACAAGACGTACACCTTTTGTGGAACGCCGAACTACGTAGCTCCCGAAATCGTCTTGTCCCAAGGACACGGAGCCGGTGTGGACCACTGGGCCTTGGGTGTCACAATCTACGAAATGATTGCGGGAGAGAATCCTTTTTACTACGAAGGAGTTGACACTGGTACACTGTTCCAAATGATCGCCAAGGAGGAGCCTTACCCCTGTGAGAAGGCTTCCGCTGATGCCATGGATCTGATCAACGGGCTTTTGGAGAAGGATCCCACTCAAAGACTGGGTGGATTGGCCGGGAAAGAGAGAGACATCTTGAATCACAAATGGTTTGAGGATTTGGATCTAGAAATGCTTCGTCACAAACTTGTGGATGCACCATGGAACCCACCTATGCCATCAGGAGGTGACGATTAGAAACTACTAAGGCGGTGATTGAAAATTTGCTCGCAAAAGCTAAATGTAGTTGATACAAAGATGGAATGGTTCCAATCCCAGTATACTTAATTCTATAGAACAGAAATACATATATTGGGAAGGGAGCCATCTCAGCAACTATGCCACTTGCAGCAGACTAATCATGATTGTAACTGTTGCGACAGCCATCAACGGCATGGTGGTGGCTGATGCCACGTCGACCTTGGGAGCTTCTGTTGGCGACCAAGTGAAGGACGTTTCCTGCTCGGAAGCGTCTCGGCATGTAGTCATGCCCCCTTGTCCATATCCAATGGGCGCCCGACACCGGCAGGCCAAGAGGAAACCATTGTTGTCCAAAAAGGTGACTTCTTCATTGTCTCTGGCGCAAACAGTGTCCCCCGAATAGGTATTGTCGAAAACACAATACGGATATTCCACATCGTCTTGAAGTGAGTTGCGACTAAACGTTGGCGATGATTGCTTGTTGCAAAAGCTAGGCCAGTCTTCGGCAGACCCACATTTGCCTTGAACAAGGGATCCAAAGGATGCTCCGTGCTCAATCCGGACAATATTTCCTTTTCCATCTTTGATTTCGCAGTCCATATCGGCAATCAAGAAGGGGTCGGCTGTCGGTTCTGCAGTTGGCGCTACACTTGGAGCTGATGTCAATTCGACACAGTCGGAAGAAAAGGCGTTACCATCAGTAGAGTTCACGTTCAGCTGGCAAGTGCAAGAGCGAACATTGAAGTCTGATCCTTCAAAGATGACACTTTCCTTGTCTCTGGCACAGACGACGTCATCATCAATGGCGTTGAAGGTACAGTAAGGGCATTCCACTTGTCCCTCGTTGCAAAAGCAGGGATAGTCGTCTCCGCAGATGTTTGCCTTTTCTCCTTCGTAAATATAGTTGCCATTGGGAACAATCTTCTCGGCGCCACTTGGCAAAATGACAAGACAAGAGGAATCGTTGAGATCGTCCTTATTGTTGCCATCATCAATAACCACATTATCAGTGTCATTGTCTGTATTGTTGTCGTTATCGACAGTTTGATCATTATTATTTCCAGACACGCTATCGTTGTCGTCGTTGTTGTTGTTGTCGCTAGTGCTGTCATCCACCATACCAATCGTGCACTCGGCGGATGGATTCATTCCACCTGACGCTTGACAGCTGCAGGTTTGATCCACCCCTTTCAAATCGGTAAAGCGGACCATTTCTTCATCGCGAGCGCACGATAGACCTCCTCCTTGCAAGGCAAAACTGCAGTAGTTGCATTCAATGGGTGGACTCAAGTCGGGATTGCAGTAGCAAGGGAAATCAGCAGCCGAACCGCATCGTGTAACAAAGCTGTCTCCATAGCTTTCCCCTCGCTGGAAGACTTGACCACTGAAGCTGCACGTATCACTGCTTTGGGCTAGATTGATCGTGGCATATTGATCCGTAGCAGCAGTCTCGACAGTAGTGACCATCAATACAAAGAGACACAATGAGAATAATGACTGCAAGCTGAAGGCTGAAAGAGATCGGATCATTGTCTGTCGTTGTTATCAGTTGGTTCCGTTTTTCCCTTTGTTTCAGGAAGAAAAAATGACGTTTGAAAGTGAATTGCGTTCATTCTAGTTACGGAATGCCTGACTGGATCTCTAAGAATGACAACCGTTGTACTCATTCATTCGGAGGCCTCAATTATTCG
>CAKOGP040000158.1:0-19810 GCA_933822405.4 Cylindrotheca closterium | reverse complement strand
GGAAATTTCAGCGGTTGTGATCAGATGGTTTGTCATCGATTGATTCATTCGATCGATCGAGATTATTTGATTGGTGATGGACTCCCTCGACTTAAAGTCGAATGACGCACCAGACATCAATAATAGCTTCTCAAATTCGCTTACTGTAGAACCTTGCGGATCTCTCATCTATCATCGCAGAATCCTCTATCAGAATAATCTTTGCTGGTGATCCTGTCATCTCAGCTCGCTCCTGAAATCATAATAAGCTATCTGAAGATGCAACACTACCTGAACCATACATCAAAATCGTCCAGAAAACAACCCAAACGGAGATTGTGTCGACATGATGTGTCTGTTGGCTATTTTCTGGTTTTGGTTTGTATATCATCCTGTTCTCGACATGGACTTTTGTCAGCACATGCCTTTGCTCCAATTCAAAGTCAATATACTTCGTTTCAAATACGCCAGGAGCGATCCGGTGTGATAGGCAAGATCAATTTTGATCAATTTCCAGATACAAGTACCCAAGCAGACAAGATACATCGGCCATCAAGGACAGCAATGGCGATGACACTGGATCCTTACGAACAACAATATCAGCAGTACTTTGGTACAGCTGCCAACGGAAGCTCAAAAGTCAATATCAAACAAAATGAAGATTCACAGACACAACAAACACCCGTCAATGATCCGCTGCAGGCATCCGACACAGCAGCAGTCATCGACCCATACCAAAGTCAATTGGATCAGTACAGTGGGCAGCTCGCCTCACCAGCGACTGCTTTACCACAAGGACAGACGGGACTACAGCTTCAGTTGCAACAGCCATCCGATTCGAATCCACCAAGTATGAATAGTTGGGACAGCGCTTCATCTAGTAGTACTACAACAACAATGGATCCCTATGAACTTCAATACCAACAATTGTGCAGTCAGGTTTCCGCCTACCCTTCCGCCTACTCTTCAGAATCGCCAGTGCCGTCAAATTCAGCGAGTCCAACGAATGGTGCTGGCTACCCCAGTCAACAACAGCCGAAGCAGCAAGAGATTGCCATTCCAGTACCAGAGCCAGCACCCGTAGTCCAATCCAAACAGGAAGAAGACGACGAGGAGGAAGGTCTGGAAGACAAGTTTCTAAGAATGGTTTCCAGCGAAGTCGCGTACAAAAAGCTCAAGGGAGAGAATCCATATGCCTTGACGGACATTGATGTTTCCCTTTTGATTCAACGCTTTCTCGATAATATTGAAGATTCCACACAAAAGAACAATGGGAAGACCAAGGGACAATCCAAATTGAAGGGGAAAACGTCCCCAAAGAAAGGACGAAAGAAAATTGTGGTTCTGGGTACAGGCTGGGCGGCGCATGCCTTCATCAAGCTAGCCAGTACTTACGATCTTCGAGTCGTTGTGGTCTCACCCGTCAATCATTTTGTAAGTATTCATCACTTTCGAGTTGATAGGAAGAATATTTGGATGTACTTGTCCATGGAGATTATGTCTATAGTGGAAAATGAATCCATCTCACGCGGTCCCTTGTTTATTTTCCTTCATCTGTCGCCATTGCACTGTTAGGTTTTTACTCCAATGTTGGCCTCCGCAGCCGTTGGGACGGTAGAATACCGTAGTATGACGGAACCCATTCGCGTAACCAACCCACATATTGATAATTTTGTGGAAGGAAGAGCCATTGGTGTTGACGTTGTCAACCGCAAGATTGCCGTCCAATTGACAAAGTTATCAACCGTTACGAATACATTCAAGGGACTTGCATCCGATGCGCCATCCCGATTGGACCCAGAACCAGTTCTCACTAACATTATGTATGATGAGGAAACTAACGTGATTCAAAGGGATGCTGCTATCCAAGGTGCCGGGGATGTTATTGAATTGAACTATGACCATTTGATTTGTGCCGTTGGAACTGGTGCCAGAAGCAGTATTGTGCCTGGGGCCAAAGATTATTGTGCGTATACCATTCATGTTGTCATCTTCTCGTCCTTTCTTATATGATACGATCTCATCGTCTTCTATTCTTCTTGGTAGGTTTCAACTTGAAGACATCCCAGGATTCCAAGCGCCTCCGAACAGCGATTGGTGAAGCTCTCGAGTTTGCTAGTCGGCCAGATGTTCAAGAGTATTACTACGCCAATGAAGAGGATAAGATGATTGCGAAGAATGAGCGACAGCGTCGAGTAAGAATAGCTATTGTGGGGGGTGGTCCAACTGGAGTTGAGTTGGCTGGTGAAATGAGTGACTTTTTTGAGCAAGTCTGTCGACCGTCAGATGGCGCCTTTCAGCTCTTGAAGGACGACATTTCGATCATGCTGATCCATGGTGGTGCGGAACTCCTTCCGGCAATGGACCAGGAACTTCGCAACAGGGCATTGGTTGCACTGGATGAACAAGGAATTGACTTGCGACTCAATAGTAGGCTCAAAGAAGTTGGTAGGGACTTTGTTAAGATCTTTGAAAAATCGAGCGGAGAGGAAGAAACCATTCCTGTTGGTCTGACCATCTGGGCTGCAGGAAATGCACCATTACCATTTGTTGCCGAGCTTCTATCGCAGCTACCGGAAAGTGCAGCTGGACCCGGTGGTCGAATCAATGTGGATGAATGGTTGCGATGTCCCACTCCATCAGAAGATAGTTTTGGCTCTGTCCTGGCACTTGGGGACATTGCCTGTCTCGAAGCACAAGGCAAATACGACATTGAGGCCAAAGCACTACCGCAGACGGCTCAAGTGGCGGGTCAACAAGGCGCTTTTGCTGCTCGCTTGCTGAATCGAGGATACGATTTGCAGCAAACTCCACCCGTATTGCCCGAACTCACTGCAGAGGAAGGGTATTCCATTCTTCGACTTTGGCTCATAGCTCGGGGATTGGACGAAGCTCCTGGCTTTGCTTTCCTCTCACTTGGATTGCTGGCATATGTCGGTCAAGAAGAAGCATTGAACCAAGTCACTATCGGCGATGTTCCATTGTTCAACTACTCTGGGAAAATCGCTTACGCTTTGTGGAGATCTGTCTACCTTGCCAAGCAGGCCTCGACACGAAACCAAGCGCTGATTGTTTTTGATTGGCTACGAACAGAAGCTTTTGGTCGTGACATTACACGACTCTAGGCGGGGGATAATACGATAGTTTAGCTGTTGTCCTCATATCAATTTACATCGTGATCTATATTATTAACATTGTCCAAGTATATTTATGATTTTCATGGTCGTACTGGACTGTTTCGAGTTTCCGGTAGGTACGATGCACCAGATGAATCAGTCTCCATTCAAATCATACTGGCACGTCATGGGCAACTTAAGCTTTTGTTTCATCCTGCATGTTTACTGTTCCTACTGTAGTGTGAATGAAATCACGACTACGCCTTTTGACGTATTTGTGTATTTATGGTTGTCACCGAATCGATGACGTGTCAAGAATCTTTTCGAACACCATATTCATTTTGAGAAGGTTTTGCACCACATTTTGCCACCCGTTTTCCCATTCCAAAAAGCATAATATATTCAGGAAACAATGAACGTTTGTAACGTCGACAACCTCAAAGGTTGTGGAGAGCCTCCGATTTCCTTTTCTTCCAAGGAAGCCATTTGCGAGGAAGGCAGCTTGTCTGTCCTCTTTGTCATTCTCTTCTTCTCCGTTATCTTTGCCACAAAGCAAATTTTGTATCGTCAGCGTAAGAGTAAGGAAAGCAAGAAAATCGTTCATGGGATCATGAACGAAGCTAACGAAAGCCTCGTGAAGACAATTGCTCATCATGTCGAAGAGATTTTCGTCAAGCCCTTCATTCCAACTTCTCTGGAAGACATGATTACGACCATTTACTTTGGATACTTCTTGCTTACTATCACAATGGGTGTGACAAGATTCTACGAGAAGCACTGGGCCAACGATCCATTGGCCCAGCAAGGTCCATTCAACTTTCTTAGTTGGACCTTTGGTTGTGAAAGTGTTGGCGTTGGCGGATTGGTCTACACTCCCAAGATGCCAGATCTCTTGTCGGATCCAACTACTAATGGTGATGGCAAGAAAAAACAACAAGGGCTATTCCAATTTATCAAGACACGACTCAACAAAGTCACACCCAGTGATGATAATCCAGAAGCTATTGAGAAGGAGTACTATGAAACTATTGATTGGCTATTCACCCTTCACCTCGTGATGGGAACTGCTTGGCTTTCTATTGGTTTTCTTCAAATTGTTTGGACTCGCACTGGATGGTCGGTGAGTATTACGAATAAACAGCTATGGGATACTTTGTCGGCTACACCTTTCTTCCCTTGCTCACCCAAACCATCTT
This sequence comes from Cylindrotheca closterium, assembly GCA_933822405.4. NCBI lineage: Eukaryota > Bacillariophyta > Bacillariophyceae > Bacillariales > Bacillariaceae > Cylindrotheca > Cylindrotheca closterium. Next base: position 15,519 of record CAKOGP040000158.1, on the reverse strand, counting down.
CTCGTTGCTACACATTCAGATTGACAAGGATGTTCGACGCACTGCCCATCGCATGTTTGGACGTTTTGCCATGGTTTCCTTTGTGCTACACATGGGTGTCGCATCTCTCATGGTCTTTCGCAATCCCGTCAAACAGGCTTTGCCAATTGTCGTATTTTATTGGATTGATATTGCCGACAATTGGCTCCAGGCCGCAATGGGAGTCGCTTGGGCCATTGAAGCCAAACGGCTTCGTGATGCCAAGGAACCCGACGAGGAACCTCTTTTTGACCAAGACGAAGAATACCAAAGCGCCAAGAACATGCACGAATTTCGCATGGTGACTGTCTACTTGCGTTCGACCTTTGGCAGTGGAGCCATTCGCTTTACCGTTTGGCTGTTGTGGCTTGTGGGCAAGTTCCTCCCCTTTGAAAGTCGCATTCTCATTGACCGTGGCGAGTGCCAAGCCTTTGCCCAAGTTCTCGGCAGTGACATGATGGGACAGGCCGACATGTGCTTGAAGCCAGTCTTCTTGAACCTCGCTGCCACCGATGTCTTTGTTGTGTGGCTCGAGTGGCTCTTTGTTTGCGTCTTGGCCCAAGAACACAAACGACTCACTCGTGTTGATGCCACTGCCACCAAGATCAAGCTTTACGGTTATGTCATTGCTGGATTTGCATACGTCGCAACCCTCCGATCGGATTCGTCCTTGGCTTCCTATGCTATCATGTTCTATGCTCTCTGTACCAAGCTCCGCGTGATTCATGATCACATTGCCCGTTTCATTCTTAACACCAATGGTTGTGGTCGTGATGAGGTCGAGCTCCATCTTCCAGTAAACAATAAAAAGGGGGCCAAGAACATCGCTCGTGCATCCATCACCATTGATGGATCCGAGTTCCATATTGGTACCATGGACGATATGGACTTTCCAGGTTTGGACTCGTCCGAATCTTCCCATGATGATTACGAGTACCTTGTTGAAATCCATCCCCACCAGGATTAGGTACTGAAAGAAGCAAGAAGACTTTTATTGCAGCATTCGCAAACCTTTTCGCCAGACAAAGGTAGAATGCACCCCAGCAATCCCTCTGTCCAAAGAAAATTGCATTGCGGCTAATAAGAGAATCCTTTCCATTTATCCTTATATTGGTTGTAATTAAATTTCGAAGCGTATAATTCAAAATCATCTCCTTTGACCTTGATTGAATGTACACACACTTTTGCTGATCGCATATTTTAAAATGTTGACATCTAGTCGTTGTAGGAGACGACTCTAGCCTTTGAGGCAAAGGATTAAGCTTTCTGCTGTGTAGAGGGCATTATTTTATCGGCTCTTCAAGACACGAACGGGTTGACATCGCATCATCTCATGTTAAAATCGCAACAAAAGATGAGCGACGTTCCAAACTCGTTTTGTGCTTAACCACATTCACTACCAACACCAAAGAAACGATTATATGACCGCCCAATGCTTGAAATTCATGCATGGTACTCTTAATGATATGATAATATGTTGGGTGCAACGTCATGAAGGCCTGGTTCATTGTCGTTCGTACTGCATAGGGTTCTGGACCATCCGTGCCTCTTTCCGTGACGGTCATGCGTGTCATAGTTAACTCGGCGTGCGGGTACGAAAGGATTGGCAATATATAGTCCTTGACCACATTTCCAGCTTTGGAAAATTCTTGAATTCGTTTCGAAAGTTCGCGTGATTGAAGGGTACAAAGTAGTTGCTTACCACGAGGCAAATATTGTTGTCGTTTGAACCCTCGGTCACTGAAGCTCGAGGCTCGGATAGAGCAGTATCACTGCTGGCAATGTCTTCCAGAATCCCACCCAGATTATCTTTTACAACTCAATTACAAGGCATCCCTGGGCGGAAGTTGGCGTTGGCTTGACAGCTGCCTTTGGGGCGTGGTTGTACATTGATGGTGCCGACGTGCCGACGATCGAGCACGAAACTCGATTTGAGAGGAAGAAAACGCTCGTTACAAGGCATACTGTACCAGGCAACAAAAGCCCAAAAGGCATATGTTGAGCCCAAGGACTATTGGACCTTGGATGAATTGGCAGAGTACAATGTGTTCCCACCTGACCATAAGGAGACTGGCGCCAACAACAACGACGAGTATATGCTCTGGATTACGAAGGTCCCATTTTGTTAGCTGCTGATGGACTGGTCTTTAACGTTTGGAAAGGCAGAAACTTCTATGGTCCTGGCAGTGGATACCATATCTTTGCCGGGCGAGATGCGACGCTACTGTTGGCCAAAAGAATTGTTCGTGAAGAAACGGCAGACGAAGCCTCCAAGCCTCTCAACATTGGGGAAAGGGCATCGTTGGCTGGCTGGATGTTTACGCTGAAGAACAAGTAAGAAATTGTGGAGAAACCGAAAAACTTTGAAACAGTTGGAGGATACTAGAGTAGCAAACAAAGACTCAAGCGAAGGCTTCCAGTCTTCGATGCATCTTCAAGACCAGGCAAGAAACTTCTTTAGTATATCCCAGACAACTTCTTAAGCTGTATTTCACCAAGTTGATATATGGATCATTGATCAAATCTGCAGGAGAGATATGCCATACATATTCTGTTTTATTGTTGTGCAACACATGAGCACTGCGGCCCCTAACTGAATTAGTTTATTCATTTTTCGGCTCGTGTACCTTTATAATATAAAAAACGGGTTATCGCGCGCCTTTAGTATTCCAAATTCCTCTATCATAAAATAAGAGAACCAATCAATAATTATTTGGGAGATGAAATATTTCAAAATAGGAGATCCCCCAATATTCCGATCACCCCGGAATCGAACCGATAGTCTACACGTACACTGGGTACCTGGTACCTGGTACACGTGCGGACATACTGTAGTATGCGCTGTACCGGTACGTGAGTGTCATCATCATCAACAAAGAATATAGAACAAAATTGTGTCATCATCGCTGACAAAGAAGGTTATACATAATGTAACACTGTATGCTGCTGATATTATAGGAATACCCACAACGTAGTTGCAATCGAATAATCGTCTCCGGCTCCTATTATTGGGACGAGACTGAATAAGATCGGCTCCAATCCAAAATGGAAAACAGTGAGAAAGAAGATGAGAAAGATAATAAGAATCAGTTGTCCACCAGCATGAGCCGCACGATGTCGACTGCTGATGACGAACGTCAGTGGCATCGCCGAACCTTTGTCTATGACTTGAAATCATCTATCAATCACAAGGAATCGGAGACCCCAAATGATGTGACTGAAGTTACTGTCGATTCATCGGTACATGCCATTGGTGACAGCGCCTTTTTCTATTGGTCCATGTTGGTGCACGTGGAATTCTCTGAAAGAACAACGAGACTTCACACGATCTCATCATCCGCCTTTCAGTATTGTACAAGCCTGCAATTTGTATCGATTCCATCTTCAGTGATCACTATTGGCCCTTTAGCCTTTTCCGGATGCACTTCATTAGTGAAAGTCGAATGGTTGACGCCTTATTGTTCTTATTTCAAAAAAGAAGAAGAAGACGAAAAAGAAGTTTCCGCCGCATCAATAATAAGTGACCATCATTCTTCCACCACCACCAACATGCTGAAGATAATTGGAGGCTATGCGTTTGCTGGCTGTGTATCGCTACTCAACCTGGTCGTTCCAAACCAAGTCACAAAACTAAGTCAAGGTGTCTTCCAAGGTTGTACATCTCTGGCTTTTGTCGATCTTCGGCATGCTGCTGGTCTGAAAAGTATTGGATCCTGTTGCATGGAAAACTGTTCTTCCTTGCAATCCATATCTATCCCATCTACCGTGACGACTATCGGTAATTCGGCATTTGCGGGTTGTCACTCCTTGCAAGAGTTGGAACTATACGAAGGACTAAGGACGATTGGAAGAAAGTCTTTTGCTGATTGCCAGTCTTTGGCGACGGTTTGCTTTCCACTGTCACTGAATGATATTGGAAGAGAAGCCTTTTTTGGCTGTACCGGTCTACTTGGAGTTAGGATACCAGCCAATTCCAAAGTATCATTGGAAAAGTATTGCTTTGGTGAATGTTCTTCCTTGGTGACAGTATGCATACCTACTTCTGTGGCATATTTGCCATATGATTGCTTTTCGCATTGCCAAGCAATGATGATGAAGCATACAAGTAGTACCGTCATTAAAGAGCCTGATGTCGAGGAGTTAATGTCCTTGCATTCATTGTTGCGAAACCGATATGATGGTTTACCAGCTCACCAAGTATGCTATTATTATGGTTCGACGGCGTCTACTACTGTGGAGAATATGGAATTGACAAGAATAATCATTCAAGAAGACGAGGAAGAAGAAGAACGTGTAAATCACTGGAAAGAAGAAGATGTCTTTGGCATGACACCGTTGCACATTCTTGCGACTTGTGGTTATTCCTCCTTGATGGTTGGAACCAGGACGGCCACGACTGATTTATTCGCGACATTGCTCCAGCAATATCCGCTTGATGTTATATGGCACAAAGATACTACATTGGGAAGAAACAGTATAATGGACTACTTGATGCTTCCATATCGATCGAGCAGGGTGATTCCATTGATTCAGATGGTATTGCGTCGAGTCATTGTGGACGAAATGAAACAGTATCACCGATGGGGACTTGAGTGTTGGATGGATGAAATGCTCTGCTTGATAGATTCGATCGGCATTACTCATGATGACCATGATGATGATGACGACAATGACACCACGAGCCATGATTTTGCGAGAACTCAAGACTACCTGAAATTGGTTAATGAAGAACTGGCTGGATATCTCAAGCTGGAAGCCACATCCATTTTGGAGCTGGCGGTGTGGAAACTAAAGATTCAGGATATTGATAGTAATGCTGCTGCTGAAACGGTAACGAAGGACGACGACGAGTCAAACAATGATGGCTATCATCATTATCGCGACCCATTATTACGATCCATTTCGGGCATGGGCATTCTGATTCCCAATGTGATTGTATTCCTTTTGAATGAAACGACACCTGCTTCGGATTTCACCTCTTGTATATTACCATTTGACGCAGACGACCATTGGCACGATTAATCGTAATGCTACTTAAAGTAGTAGGGATATGCTGGAAAGATAGTAGGTACTATACTTCAATGCTATAGCCTATAGATGCAGCCATATCCATTACTAGCTTGATTCGATTTTAATACGCACACCGCCTGAACAGACACTTTTAGGGTACTACTCCGTCTAGCGGTACTGTACGATACCAGTATCCAATATCCAAGCATTTGGATGAAACAGCTGCAATGATGCCAGTCATGGCAGTCATGGTCACACAAGATTCAAAGACCACCCCCCAATAAGTTCTCCTCCATCTTGTTGGTTCAACAAGGGTCATCTGGTCCACATCGCAATCGACCAATAAAATACTGTACGAATAACACCTACCAGGTACCGGTACCGCACTGTACATACGGTTTATTTATTCGTCTGCCAGCTGGCGTTTTAGTCCTCCCTCTACCTGGTACTTTCATCTACCTGTAGTGTTGTTCATATCACTCTCCACGTGTGAGAATATCTTTTGGTGCGCGTCATCCAACATCTATGGTGTTTTCCTCCCGCCTCCTTCCTCTTTGGTACACTTTTCCACGTATGCCTGTATTCTGTCGCAGGTTGATTCTTTCTTCCGTCTCCTAAATCTTAAAATCGGAGTCGCAGCGAATTTCGAAACAATCGTCGGCGAGAGTGTTTCGCAAAAATATGATTGGAGAGTGGCTACCGCATGATAATTTTTTAACGAATAGGATACTTATGGCGAATTAAACAATTGTGTACACTCCGACTGATCACGAGCTGTTGGTAACCAAAAAGTAAAAATTTAGCGCGTCAATTAGAGAAGTTCTCTAACGCATCGCTATGACTCACGGATTTTCAGGTGAAAAAAGACTTGGTAAAAAGGGCGAAGTGTTGTCTCTCCTCGTATTGGATTTTGTGAAATGTGAAAAAGTGACTCGATGCAAAAATAATAAAAATAATAGAAGCCAAAGACGAAAGGATTTGATTGCGAACTGTATTGTGCTTGTAGCAAGGATATATTCACATCACATCAATAGCACAGAATCACACCAACAGCACGCCGTCTTGTCATTCCAAGGATCGATTCAAGAAGCAAAAGCAAAGGAAAGCACAAGCAAGACACTCGGCATCACTTTTGGAGAGGAATTGGAACTATTTATTAAAATATCCTAAAATGCAAGAAGCAAGACCCTTCTTTCTCCTCGATTGGCTGGACGATTTGATGGTCAATCAAGACGCTTTTCAGATTGCTGAATTGCTCAAGACGCCGTCCAAGCTGCCACAGCGTCAGCATCTTCAGAGCCATCATCAGCTTGGTTCGTACAGCAGTCATCATCAGATGATTTCCATGATGGAAACGGATGACTTTAACTCTTCAGAAAGAGACCAGCAACAAATAATGCTGCGATCAATCTCCAGTCCTGCAGTCTCTTCTCACCTCTCATCCTCTGCGGAAGCTGCAGCGGTTGCCATTCCTGGAACTCCAACAGCAAACACTTTCAGAAAGTCATGCATTGATAACACTCACATGAATGGTGACTCTCATGGAATTCTTCCCACGAGACTCTTTCATCAACACAATACGGCTGCTGCTACTGCAATGGGCCAGAAACTAGAGACGACGATTCAATTGTCTCAATTGACTTCTAGCAAAAGCAGCAACAGTCTGTTGCCAAACAATAAGGTAAAATCCAAGCCAACGGCTCCACCTGGAATCTTCAAAAAGCGATCCATGGCGCTTGGGAATGGCTGGAATGCCAAGGGACTCACTAAAGCAAAGCAAGGACGATGGGAAGCTGCCTTGGCTTGCTGGGACAATGCACTCGAGATTCGTTTGCAGATTAGTGATGCTTCGTGCCGTAAGGATCAACTCGAAGTGGCCAACACTTGGAACAATCGGGGGATTGCTCTAGGCAAATTGGGGCAATATCACAATGCGATTCAAGCCTTGGGAGAAGCCTATCAGATTCGCAAGACTTTATTAGATCAGGGACATCCTCAAGTGGTGTCGACACTCCACAACATTGCCAATGTTCACCAACAACAGGGAGACTTGACTACCGCACTGCAAGTCTTTGGAACGGCCAAGAGTTTGCTCGTCCAATCCTTGGTGGCGTCTTCGCCTACAAATGGAAATACCAATACCGACCCCATGCTGTTGGCAAGGATCTGTACAGCCATTGGTCACATTTACTACCAAGCCCAACAATGGATTGATTCAAGAGATGCGTATCAAGATGCCTTGAATGTCCTCTTGAAGTTTGACTCTTCATCATCAGCCTCCACGGACCAACAACGCGAGATTTACGAACTGCAACGAGACATTCAAGAATTGAATGGAAAGATTCCAATCACCTTTGCCAATCACGGAATGGGTAGTATGGCCACCATGGGTGGTGGTGGTGGTGTTGGATCATCGTTCTATCATGGACACCACGGACATTGCACTTCTACCCAGCAGTCTCCTCAGCCACAACAACATTAAAACATCTGATGTGACGACTACGCTCGATGATTCATGAAGCATGATAGACTGACTTGTACTCTTGACTGACGACAACACGACAGAGAGTATATTAGACTCACTCAACACGAACACTACGGTAGGGTAGGGTACTGCATATGCAATTCGAATACGAACACGAACACGAACACGAATACGAATACGAATACAAGCAGTACCCATTTAGACACTAGAACATCACTGTATGTATACTAATAAATAATTCATATATTATACCCAAATAGTCCTACACTACTTCAATGCATATAATTACTGTTTGGTCATGTGGTTCAAATTTGGACAAACCTAGTTGACGTTTGAGTGTATCCTACGGTATCCCACAGGAACAGTATCATTTTGATTATAAAATAGTTTCACAAACTCGTTATCCGCCAATCTCATAACTTCATCACTTATTAACTTAAATGACGCTGTAAAATCGAACGCCACTTACTGCCAAATTCACCAAGGACTCTGGTTCCAAAGCCACAATGCCTATTCTCGAGAGACTACCAGTGTCTACGGAAGTTCCATCGTCGGGATCGACAAAGGAGGTGAAAGGAATCCGAATGGTGGACCAACCAAATAGACAATCCAAGGTGGCAGTGTGACAATACGAATTTTTGGGGAATTTGGCCGATCGCAAGTGGACATTGAATTGGAATCCTTCTTGTGACAAAATGTCCAATTCAATCCCATCATAGCCAGAGGCATCCACTCCGCTGTCACGACTTTTACCAGAAAGGTCGGTAATCATTTGCAAAAAAGCTTCGGGCTCATTGGAGACTTGACCAACCAACACATTGCATACCTTGTCACTGACAGTCTCTCTGCGGATGGCACCCTCCGAAGTGCCGCCTTTGATACGATCAGAAGTTCCCCTCCATTCACTACCAGAACTAGTCAAGGGAAAAGATTCCGAGAGATCATCAATAACACCAGAGTCGACCAAATCTTGATAGGAACTTTTGGCTTTGGAAAGAGGCGATGTGGCGGCATTTGCACCGTCGGATGTGGGGCCGGACATTCCAGAACCTTCGTCCGAGCCAATGGCATTCGTAAAGTCCTGGTTGCCTCCAACCTTTCCCTTTTTCCGCAAGAATGCCATGGCTTTGTTTTCCTTCTTGTTTGGTTCTTCCTTGGTCTTCGATTTGTCCAGCTTTTTCAAGAGAGAACCCAAAACTTCGCCTGAAACCTTATTACTATTATTGTCCTCCTCTTCCTTTTCCTTTTCAAAGTCTTCTTGTTGTTCTGGAGTGTATACATAGTGGCGAGGACAGTTACGCTGACTCTTGTCGGTACCGATACGCATGAAAGGGGCAAACCTATTGACATTTTGCTTCACCGAAAAGGCTTGAATTTGACGCAACGTTGATGCCATCAATAGAAATAAGAAGGAAAATAGCTTCATGTTATTGGAATAATACGAGCCATTGGAAACCATTGGAGAATATCGTTGACGTTTGGGCATTGCAGTTTTATATATGATGCTACAGTAGGATTCAGTATACCGTGCGAAGGCTATGTTATCAATATGCCGCCGTGTAATTGTCTTCTTCTTCTTCTCCTCATTTGGAGTGATGTCATGGGTTTTGATCCGAAAGATATTGTTTCAACGTGTAGACTTGACTCCTTTGATTCAATATTTTCATGAGAAAACACTCAAGCTACAGGTACTGTCGTAATGTATACCGATACGAAACAACAGGTTTAATACTTACTGTACGTCAAAGAAAAAAAGAGCTAGCTAGAAATTACATGACTAGGTGGCGGCAAGAGAACGCAAGTGTGTCATGAAGGAGAATACGATCTGCAAAATCGGGCCACCTTGTCACTGTTGGGTAGGGCTTCCGGCGTGTCTATTTGGTGGAGGGACCAAAGTTCATGAGCCAATCTCGAAAAATCTTCTAGGGAGACAATATTCTGACAGGATTGCATGAGCGACTCAAGTACCACTTCCTTTCCTCGGACACCCAAATGGACACATTCATTGGATAAGGCTCTCACAAGCACTGAACGAAGTTCCTCGGTTGGTGTAGCATTCAGCATCAGCAACCGTTTCAAAAGTTCGGAAGCATGGTCCAAGGTGCTCGCATTCAACTTCCCGCAACATCCAATGACTAGTGACATGGTTACATCAAAACGGACTCGAGACAGAATGTCTCCAGCGACGTTGCGAATAGCTTCGATTTCAGACTCCGCAAGCTGTATAAGCCTAGCAAGGATCTCTAGGGAGCCCAGCGATAGCAAATCCTCCGAGTCCAGAACGGATGCCACTGCAGCATTAATAGCTCGAGCAAAGAGAGGGTCTTCCCGTGGATCCTCACCTTGGCAAGAAGGCAAATGAAGAAGAAAAATTGGGCAGCTCCTGGACAGCGATTTCAGCAATGAGAAAACTGATGGAAGGGCTTTGGTTGTTGCCTTCTCTTGGCTTGAATTCTTTGCCACTGGCTTGGACTCAAATGCCGCTTGGCCATTTCCTTGTCTTTCACAGGTCCAAGTCTCTCCCAACATTGGTTTCAGGGCATCGATACTAGACAATATTAACGATTCGATACACCGGTAGACCTCTTGTTCACGTTCGACTCCTTGTTCCCCATTTGCACCTTGATGCTGCTGGTGTGGACCTTGGGACAAAGATGCAGCAATCCTATCCATCACCGTACCATGCGCATTCGCAAAGGACTCTACAAGCTTTAAGACACACTCCAGATTGTGATTCTTTGATGTTCCACTTTGGACAATTGCTGATGCTTCTGTGCACAGCTGTTGGAAAATTTCGAAGGAAGTAGACGTATTGAGAACTCGGGGGACACAAGAGGCGAAGAAAACTCCCAATGCTTCGGATACAGACTATTTCGAAATGTGAGAAGATGTATAAAGGAAAGATGCAAAATGTGAAAGCTTCCAAACCATGATCAATCTCACCTCATTTGAGTTGTACTGTCGTGCAGCTTGCGAAACGGATGGCCACAATCGTTGTATGATTGGAAGCTCGATAGCACGTATCGATGCTGTCGACGGTTGCTCCACGTTCGCCAATGCCTGTGAAAAGGATGACTTGACGGTTGTGACGATAATCATCTCGTCTGCTATTCGTTGGAGTATTCTTTCCTGTTGCTCCAAACTGCTGTTGGCAGCCGACTTGGCATGCTGCAGCATGGTCTCAAGACAGTCAATCGACGGCATTGCTAATGCTAGTAGCGAGTTCCCTCGTTGATTTTCAGGTAGACATGCAATAACATAGCAAATGCCCTCTGCCATCGCCTTTCGAGCATCCACAGTAAGAATCTCCATTCGATTGGCAGCCGAGTAGGACAGTTCCCAGGCCGCTAGAAGATAAGGTTAGAAATCGCCAAAAGGATTGCAATGACCTAATTCAAGTCTGACATTCTGAGACTTACCACCAAACGCCGCGACTGCTTGACCTGCAACAAAATTGTGGGGAACCAGTGTCAATATCTTCTTGAGCGAAAAGCAAGCTTTCGAATATGGCGAGACGTCCCCTTCTTGTCTCATTGACACCGAAGACTCCTCGTCTGGGAATGATGTGCCGCATAGATTGAAGGTGGACAAGGCAAAATCAGTTGCTGCAGATAGCGCTTCGGTTGCCTGCAAGGTCACAAGAAGCGGGGCATACTAAATGAAGAAAAATGAAAGAGGTAAGGGCAAGTACTCGGCATGGTATAGAGAGCAGATGTGGATCTCCAATTCGGATAAACTTACATTGTAAATGAGATTGTTTGCTTGGACCAGGGTTAGCGAATTTGCCATGAGGGTTCTCGGCTTTCTGGCGAGGGCATGAATGCACGTTTGAATCGATGCTGCGACGATTGGAGTTGCAAGATTTGATGCAGCTACTTCGCCATGTACAGTGGCAATGCAGAAGAGCGCCGCCTCCAAATGAAAGGAGGCGTGTACTGACGGAGAAGCGGCACAGAATTCATCCACTGCATTGGTGCAGGAAGCTAAGAATTGTTTTCCGTCATGTTTCAAGCACGCAGCCAATGCCTCTGTAAGTACAGTGGATCGAAAGTTTTCAAACTCAATGTAATCCACACTGCAAATGTCTGATGCCTCCAACGATAACACACCATTCGTTACATGATATGGAGTGATTGCTCTCCGTTGAAGAATCGGGAGAAGCTGGATATCGAGGCCACTTTCTGTGGGTAAAAACTGTTGTAGAACATCAATCGCAAGTCCACAAACGTTGACGGATGGGTGGGAGGCGGCTTGAATCAGCAAAGTATGCAGTCCTCGTCCCATTGAAAGACTACCAGCTGCACTGGAATTCCCTGGAGACCCTTTGATGCATGCCGAGGCAATGGAACTCCCAATTCGGGCTAGATTGCGACAGACACTTTCATCACCGCTGTTCTGTCGGTCTATGAATCGGAATCGTTGCAGTCCAATTGCAGAGTTCAATTCTTCCAGAATCGAGAGCATCTCCTTGGATTCGATCGTGATTAGCTGTTCTTTAGTGATATGTGAGCGAAAAGAAGCTTCGTCAACTTGCATAATGTATCGAACTTGGGACATGTGTTCGTTAGATACTGTCAAGTCTTGATGCTTGTTGACAACGCCCTCAATTAGTTCTGCTAGCGCATCAATCACCAATTTGGAATCCGAGTACATGGCATCACTGAGAACATCAACAATGTTGATCTTTTAAGAATTCGAAATAATAATATAGAAGTGAATAAGCGAATGAGTGTATATTAGGCTTGGGATCCACAAAGGTGTACGATTTCTTTCTTACCTGAACTTTGCTGCAAACATGCCTTATTTGGGCTAAACTCAAATCCGTCACCTTGCACCAAACATCCATAGCTTGTAGGCATAGTGCAGCAATTCGACAGTTTCGTTCATGAGTTGATCCTTCTCCTTCTCCATTCGTTTGCGAGTTTGCATTCGTTTCCTTGATAGAATCGGCCAGGACTGGAGCCAGCACTCGCGAAATCACAGCACTGGATACTTGTTGCAGCATGTCTTGAATACCAGCGGGCGCCGTCTTGCGAGAAGCTTCCAATGCTAGATGTAAAATGACACATGCTAGGCAATATGGCGGAAAGGTAATGGCTGAAGGTAGTATCCATTCTGATATTAGATGATGAACAGCCGCTGGTCCATTCGATACAGCGTTCGCAGCCAAGACACCACAGAGCATGTCTAGAACAGTACCATCCGCAAAGGTTGAGGTATTTCCCGGATTCTGAGAATTTGGATCCAAAGCGAGAGCTGCAATTCTTCCCATGACAATGTCCCTAATCTCACCATTGATTTCGATCAACCGCTTGGATTCATTGGGCGATCCATGATACCTCGAAGCGTTCTCAATGCACATTGTCATCAGGTACCTATCGACATCACTCGATCTTCGAGCTACCCTTAAGGCCATTTGTATCAGTAATTGTACATGGGCCGACAGTGTTACGGTTTGTGCTGAAGCTTCTGCTCGCTCCACTTCGTTGATGGCTTCGTTTATGAAATTCCAGCAGCCATATGTCTTTGGACTTGAGACATCAGTAGCATCCAAGACGTAGATTGATGATGTCTGATCCAGAAAGGAGCGCGCTCCCGCATCACCATGCAAGGATCGATTCAGAACGTCTAATGCAGGTCCCATCAATCTTCACGACTAGAGTAGATTTTCAAATAAATGGGTAATGGACGATCGGTGATGGATCGATGGATCTTTTATGATTGTCTTAACGTTTTGGTCGATTGAATTTCAAAACCCAAAATCAATTCACTGCAACATCAACGAGTTTCTTCGAATCTGAGAAGGCTTCAGAGATATCCTGTGTATGGATTCCGTAATGGCTTTCCTCAGTGATTCAATTCAACTTGCTCGAAAAAGGATGATGATGGAAGCTCGTCTCGTTGCTGGAACGTCACCAGCTTGACACCACCTCTGATGGCCGAAGGAGCTTCCGTCTTCCGTTGACGTCAACTTTTTGACGAATTTGATTGGGAGCTAGTGGACTTTGTGGACGTCGACGTCGAAAACCGAACCACCGTTTAATTACGCTGTGGTATTGTACGTACGCACCCAGCTGCTGGTACCAGGTACGAGGTACGTGTTCATTGGACAATTGGACATTGCACGAAGGCAGGTCTTGAATGACTCGTGCCTATAATAACCAAAACAGTTGGAATTCGGCGGTATTCCCACGCATATGCGAATCCATATATATTCATTTCAGAAACGCGTTCTCTCACGGTCGTATATTTGCAATGAAAGAAGCCACAACAAACCCTCTCATTTCTCTTTCGTCGTCATGACCAGCGATAGCAGTAGTACCGGTACGCAAAGCATGCTTTTCGTCATGGCTTCCGCCGCAATTGGGCTTCTCGCATTTCGGGCTTTCAAACGATCAAGATCTCCAATCATTGAAACCAAGTTTTGCTGTCCTTGTGGCAAGGTGAAAGGAACCATTCGAGCCAAGTATGAAGATTCCTCACGTATCCACTGTTGCTGCACCGACTGTCGAGCATATACTAAGGCGGTTGCAGCATTGGGAGGTAAGGTGAAGCCATTGATCCACGACTACGGAGAGGCTCACCTGTGCCAAGTCTGCAAGAGCGACGTCACTATTGATGAAGGGCTGGAGCATATCAAGTTGGCTCGTAAGGGTCCCAGCCAAGGCATGCATCGGTACTATACCGGCTGTTGCAGTGTTCCGTTGATGAATACTTTTGATTTTCTTGGGTTCGTGGCCCTTTACGAAGATCACCTTGACGAGCATCACAAACAGTTTCATGGACCATCTGTATTTTGCGAACATGAAGCAGAAAAGCCATTTGATTTACCCATACCTAAAGCCAGCACCCCGCGATTCTTGTGGAATGTATTGAGATACATGCCATGGAGGCACTCTGGTCCATTTGACTACACATTGGAACCATTATATTGGGGAGACAACAAGAAGAAGAATTGAACAAATTGTGCTACAATCGACATTCCTACCGTTATTGCATTTTCAAAGCTTGAAGCAATCCATGAAAGGACTTATCACGCCTAGCTGTGAACAAAGATCCCAACTGACCTTATAAGGAACAAATTGTTGGTAAAAATACATTTTGGCATCACAGGTTGTTGCCTTCACATGCAAAGCGCCAAATCGTCGGCACACCATTCATTCACATTATCAGAAGTATCATCAGAAATACCACAACACCAACTATCCACAGTACGTGAATACTATATTTGTTATTTGCTCTCCTTAGCTACTTTTGTCTTACTACTCTCACCACTAGGAACGCGCATGATGATTGAGAGATCGGCTCCAAAGAATTATTGAGACCGGACAACAAGTCGTACCACAGATCAAGATTTGAGGAAAATTGGGCCTTTACCATGCACTCCACTGTGAGGTCATTGGAGTAGACCTATGGGCCAATGATGATGGGTCTTATTGAAGGTGACTATCACCTATTGCAGCGTCACTATGAATGGACGATTCAATCATCATTTGATGATTATGATTTATTCTTTCGATCAACTTATCCGTGATGATAACCGCCTCCCTTTTCATCATAACCCTGGCCCCTTGAACACTCCCAAAAAAGTGGTAAATCATCAGGAACACCCGGCAAATGACAAAAATCCGTACCGCGCAGGGTCGACTGTGGGAATTCTGATGTCTTTCAATGGGCGATCCCTGCCTTCAATATATTTCAGTTTTTATACACATCTATTATTCAAGAAACCGACAGCCCCAGAGTTCTCGAGTTCAAGATTTGGGCTGGAACTTGGCGGCAGGAGATATTCAACGAGAGATTGAAACGTTTTGACACTATTCGAACTCGTTTTCGTTATACTATGAACAAGCATGAAGTAGTTTACACTGACTTTTTCGTTTTGATTCAATACGATATTGAGAATGACCGTCCTTTGAATAGCGTCATCTACTATAGTGCAATTCTCTATTATTTGTATAGTTTGTCTTTTGAGGGAATATTGTTTCGCAAAAGTTCCCTGAAAG
>CAKOGP040000147.1:0-91599 GCA_933822405.4 Cylindrotheca closterium | reverse complement strand
CGAAGCGACTTGTTAATCGTCAGTAACTCATAGAGTGGCTAGATGAACGTGATGAATGATGTGATGTATGAGGACATACGGACAGACGATCTAGTAAGTCGTAAGACGACTAACTCGATCCTGACAGGTACAATCGATCCTGCTGTAGTTACAGTCATACTGTAGGTACCAGGGACGTCTGGATGATGATCCATATCGAATAATACAGTACCGTAATTTCAAATTGATATAACACTTCCAACGGTCGGATTAATCAATAATCGATCAGATTTTTATTAAAATTCAAAACGCCCACATCACCATTCAAATACACGCAGTTCAAGTCATACTTTTGAGACTATAACTCGTGAAATGAAGATAAAATCAATGCATCGAGTACTTCAGGTCGCAGTTTGCACACTGGTATTATTATTGTGTGCGAAAGGAATATCCGCCCAGCAGGAGGTGGAGGCAAGGATGATGACCGCCCAGCAATCCAAGAATGGCCTTGTTGGTGTTGACGACCAAGCCAGGAGTGAAGAATCATCATCCAATAATAATAATAATAATAATGATAACAATAATAATAATATACAGGAACGGGATGGCGATGCTGATAGAATGAGAGAGCAATCCTCCGATTACTTTGAGGAAACCAACGCCGATGAATATTATATTGATAGAACAAGAAGAGAACAGTCCGATGACTTATTTGATGAGGCCACTGAATCATCCAACGAACGGGATCGTGATGTAATGATGATGGAACCATCCAAGTACTTTGAGGCCACGGAAGCGAATGCATATGATGATAGAACCTTATTGGACACATTTGGTCAAGTCGCAAAGGATTTCTTGACGAAAAAGGTGATACCAGATACGGATGCCGAATGCAAATGGGATTGGAGATCTGTGAGATGCGGTACGTTTATTCTTGGCGTGACAGCCAGCTTTGGTCTTGGAATGAATGGTGCTTTGATTGATTCATTCTAACAGAAGAACCCTATGTGATTCATTCATGCTTTCTTATCACTATGATTAGAACCATACTGTGAGTGTGATTTCAATTTCAAAGGTGGGGACTATCATCTGGGACGATCTTGTCGAAGGCGACTGCATGTGGAGGAGCACTGCGACCCTGACGCTCCCAATGCCCCAAGAACAGCAACTGGGGTTCGTTACGTTATTTTGCGAACTGTTCAGACCTCGAGAACCCTAGTGCAAAGAGTAATCCAAAAGGGAAAGACAGCATATTGGAGGCTACAGAATAGAGTTTGCAGTCGAATACCTGAGAACCTCGCATGTCCAACTTCAGCTGAGGATATGAAACATGTACCTTTGTTTGCGTGGCAAGAAAAATTGCTCTGTCGGAAGCAAATACCAGATTGTTTGATGAAGATGCCAACACCGCCAGCGGAGACGATATCGCCAGTCCGAAGAGATGAGTCATTTTGACGAAGCAGGAAGCAGGCAGAGCGAATGTATGAATCAATCAACTCACTCATTTTCCCCATGTTGGTGGTTCACGATCAATCAATCCCGAGACGGCTTGCTTCGCTTATTGGCACCATTGATTGGTAGCACTGTACGAGTAGAGTTTCGAGCTATTGCAAAAGGCAGTCCATTACATTAGATATTTTAATACTACTTAACTGAGCTGTAAAGGGTACCGTATGACGAGAGACAATAATATATAGTAAGAGCTCACTCTTGAGCTTTTGACGTACGAACGGGGGTGACGTCATTTGTCATCATTACAATATTCTCATTTCTCGATCCAGAAAAATCAACGCAACTTTACATTCTTTTCAACGAAGAGGGGAAGAGGAATATCGTAGTTTGGTCGCCCAACAGCAGCTCCAATGACCAGCTAGAAGAAAAACAAAGAGAAGATACAGTAGCCAAATCATTTCTGCCTTGTAATTTCCCACGGGAAAAGAAAGAAAGTGTGTCATGTTTTCAACGAGACTGAGGAGGAGACTGCTGGTGCCAACAACGCTGCCGTCTCTCGCCATGATTGTCGCACTGATGATTCTGGTTCAGCATAGTAGTGAGGCGTTCTTTTGCGCATCTCCCATTCTTCCATTGAAAACTCGATTGGCGGAAAGTACTTGGAGGACATTGGATACGGCACGAACCAAGTGTTCACAGCGGTTGTACGCAACACCAAAGTTGGCAAGGACAATCCCCGTGCTGGGGCCCATACCTGGATCCCCACCTCTGTTGGTCGGTGAAGATTATGTTTTGGAGTTTCCCTCACCATTACAATGGAATACGCTGGAGGAATGTCTACATATTCACGAACTATATCTCAAGGAACAGCCAGAGGAAGTTGTTGGTATTGATGCGGCTCCATTGGTGGCAGTCATGGACGACGTGACATCCCAACAAACCTTGGATACTCGGAATTCCAAATACGCGACAATTGCTGCAATTGTTGGAGTCGTAACACCATCCAAGGTGACACTGGATACATCTTCTGAAGAAAGCTTTATGGAGTCACTGCAGCTCATTACCGCAAATCAAAAAGATACTTTCCTTCCTTCCAAAAGCAAGATCCGTCTTGTTGGCATTGGTCGTGCATCCTTGTGCGGATTTCATTCTCGTCTTCCAAATAGCTATTGGCAGGCATTTGACAAGATACAAGGAATACAAGGGGATGATGAGGGACTCGATGACGGAGAATACCTCGATGAGCGAGAGACACCTCTACTGATTGCCCAGTTTAACCTAATGGTGGACACGGACCAACGATCGGAGGGTGCCCAAAAAGTAGGACGCGCAAGATTTGTGTCACCAGTGCATGCTCTTGCAGAAATGAGTCAATGGACGGCAAAGCTCCAATTCATGCACGAAGATAGGCAGAGGCTAGTTCGAGGTCTGAAGGCTGCTGATGCTCGGCTCAAGGCATCCACTGGAACAACGTTGGAAGACCATGATGGTATTGGTCTCTTATCCTCGGGCTTCGTCCTGGATGACGCCGAGAACATGCGTGCGGCCCAGCCAGACATTGATACACTCCTTGAGGACTTTCCTGGACAACAACACAAGGCTTTTTCTGGACAGTCAGCTCTGAGCCAGGTTATGCAATGGAAGAACTATGGAATGGGCTTTACAGCAGCGGCATTCTCGTCAATTCCGCCACTCACGCATAACATGATGGAGAAATTGCAAGCATACTACAGTCCACAAAAACAAGTCACGGAGGAGTACTATTACGAAGTTCTGAGTTTCATGGCAGTGCTTTCACTTAAGGACTTTCTGCCACGAGATGCATTGAATTACGCTCTCAAAGCAACAAACACAATGGAACGAATGCAGTGGGCATATGAGATGATGATAGAGCACAAGCTACTGCTCAAAGATGCAAGCGAGGAAATTAGCGCTGAATTACGTGATTGTGGGGAAGAGTGTACCGATTTGTGGTAGTCAAATATGCTCTGCAATGAACATATTCAGCTTGGTCTTTTGCATCACAACACAAGAAGCTTGTACCATGAATGTTGCGAGATGAAATTTTTCTTTTGTCATCTCCTAGAGCTACTCTTTTAATTAACCAAAAGATTTTCATTATGAAGATATAGGTTGGATTATATTAATCCGCGTCTAATAGCTTTCCCCTTAATCCCTAATCGTAGCATCTTCTACCGTACAGCGCTCATGGTCCTTGGAACAATGGCGTTGGAATTTCAAATCGGACGAATGGACCCCGGTCGTGAGATATCTGTGGATCTCCTCCACTCATAAGAAACAGCCCCATTATCCCAGCTCCCCAAGCAACATTCTTTGCCGTGTCCCAATTCACCAACCCATTCAAGAGATTCGAAAAACGATGGCGCGATTTCACTTCGCTCTTGTAGGAGGCTGGTTTGAAAGGATGCCAGGTATGCCCGGTTGCCTTTACTGTACTCCTGTGTCGTTGACCCAGTAGTGATCTGAATGGGTTACCAAATGAGGATGAAATACCAGGCTTCCAGAATCTTATTATTCTCGAAGACATTTTCTTCTCTCCTTCTAAACCCCCATTCCGTAATAGCTGATTTTCCTTTTGCAAAAGAAGGACACGCCGAAGTAAGTCACTACGTTCTTGCAATCGAACATGTGATAAATTTTGTAGCGAATATTGCAGATCGCGAAGCTGGGAAACCAGTCCTTCAGCCCTGCACTCCCACATCTTGATTATGTTGGAATGACTCACCAGCTGTAGCTCTTTCTGATCGTTCAACTCTTGATTCTCCGTCTTCATTCTCTTCAGAGTGTGTTGATTCTCTTCAACCTCTTCCTGAAGCTGTGCCACTTCTAATCTGGACTTGTGTAAGTCTTCTTCTAGGCGAATTTTGTCTTCGATCTTCTTTCCCCCGAGCTTGTCAACTTGACCTTGAAGTTCATCAACCATGTTGCAGAGACCAAACAGGTCATTCTCAGATCCAGCTTCAGCTCCAATCTTTGCATGTGATAGCTTTTCCTCACGAGTGAGTTGAAGAGCAGTCCTACTTGCTCCGAGCTGCCGCTGTAAAGTGGTTAACTCTCGAGTGAGTCGAAAAGCCGCCCTGCTTGCTTCGAGCTGCCGCTTCAATTGGGTTCGCTCCTCTTGCACGTCATGAAGCTGCTTTGCTAGTTCGTCGTTATTCGCCGGTTCTTTCGCCCGCTTTTGTTGCGAGTGCTTTGGAGCAGAGGATTCTCCAGATGGCTGCTCAACTCCAACACGGTGTCTTGGGGTTCCAAGTGCTGCAAGCTCCAGTTGGGCCTTTTCGCGATTCTGCGCTCGACGTAGCCTCAGAAGATCTAGCTTGGACAAGCTCGACGTGTCATCAACGCTGCGTGCACTTGAACGTCTTGCGACAATATGTCTGTGAATGGGCGTACCCATATCAGCACTGCGAGCACTTCCTCGTCTAGCAAGATAAGGTCTTAGAATCTCATCTGACACACTCGATGATTCATTTGATAATCGACGAAAGGCTACGTTTGCTTTGTCGTTTTCCACAGATTCCGAGTCGCTCACCATATCCATATCATCCGAATTCCCCGCTATGCTCGGACCTTCGCACATCCCATCATCAGACAATGTGCCTGTGTGGTTGTCGCTAACAATCTCCAGCTGGTTCGGTGACGTTTCCTTAACTTTTACACCAGTCCCACTTAACATGATGACCGGTGGAGGTGAACCAGCAGAGCGACGAAAATCGTGACGCGGTGTTGGTGCGCTTGCAGGGCTTCCAATTTGAGCATCTTCTAACCTTTGTTTCCGCTTTGCACGGAGCTCACTGAGCTTAGATGTTGGGTCACCATCAATATTTTGAGTCTCGGCAGAGTTGCCAATCTGACTGTTACCCTCGTGTGGTTTCACTTTTGAAGCTGGATCCTGATTTCGTACGGGTGTAGTAAGTGTGGTATGTGAAGATTTTATTCTCTCCTTCAGCGCACCTAGCTTCGCTTTCTTTTGTGACCGCAGCTCCTGAAGCCGTGAATTGCCAGTTTCACCAGTTTCAGTGGAACCGAAAGATGAAACACTGTTTATTCTAGGACGAGATCTACTGGAGGCTCGCTCTGCACTATCTGGTGTTATTGCAGCTGCAGCGGTGGTGACAAGC
Source organism: Cylindrotheca closterium (assembly GCA_933822405.4). Lineage (NCBI taxonomy): Eukaryota > Bacillariophyta > Bacillariophyceae > Bacillariales > Bacillariaceae > Cylindrotheca > Cylindrotheca closterium. The sequence goes on along the minus strand of CAKOGP040000147.1, from coordinate 86,026 downwards.
CTTGAAGGGCTTGGAGAGAGATCTGACGAGTCCCTCACTTCCTGTTCCGCAGGTCGGATGCCATTCGGAAGCCTTTGACTTCCGTCATGATCCATTTGTGACGATGAGGAAGTCATGTCCCCGTAAAGGCCCCGAGGTAACAGAGGTATTGTTTTACTGTTGGGATACTGCTTTACCTTTGCTTGTCAGTAGATAGGAAATGCTCATGACAGGTGGGGGTGGCACTTTGATGAAGAGGTGACAGCCAGGATGGGGACAAGTGAAAGAATGGCGAACAGCTGGCATAATTAGCCCGGTTGGAGAAATGGCTCGCCGATTGACGATAAAAATAGCTCAAGCGATGGTAGCTCACTCGTCTGTCTGTCTGTGGTACTTGAGGCTAAGTTCGATTGATTCATTCATTCACGGTTCGAGTCGTGTACAGGAACTGTTTTAGCTTCTTAAAAGGTTTGTCAGTTGATTTGACGAAGATGTTTCCTATTATTGGTGTCCCAATGTTTTAGAGGAGTCAAATGTCGTCGCTTTATCATAATTTTACTTGTTCGGGTGTTCTTTGCAATCGAAATGCGCGTAGTATAGTATTCTAATTCGACTAACGTCTCTAAAACTATGAAGATTCGATGTGCTTACAGTTCTTCGTCATCAAAGGGTATGACATGGCGGTGCTCGGATCCAGATTTTGTGTCCACTTTATACTCACTCAAGAGCGCATTCTCATTCGATGGGTCCCGAAAGACAAACGTGTGGCCATGATATGATGTCATTGATATTGCGCTTCCAGCGGCTATAGATCCAATTGGCACTTCACTATTGTCCGCGTCCGACAACCAGAAGGCGTCAATACTCCCCCCATCGTTCCTTGGATTTTCAAAGTGGACCTGGACTTTCGTAGCGTGATGTTTTTCTGGTAGGTCACCATCTAGGGCGTCAATCATGGCCATTTCGTCGTCCAAGAGATCAAAAGTTGTAGTGCTATGGAGGTTGCTTTGTTGTCTAGATGGATTTTTGGATGCTGGAAGTACCGATATCCCTTTTCTAGTCGCCCAATTGATTACAACTTGTGCTACGTCCACACCGTATTTTGCAGCTATCGATTGCAATATTGGGTTTGTCAACACAGGGTTGTTCTCGTAGCCTCTGAAATGTACCCACTGTGTCCCGAGAGAAGAGTATGCTTGATATTGAATGCCAAGCGATAGTATAAAATCTCGGACCTCTAAATCTTGGTGAAGCGGATCCATCCAATCTATCAGCATGAAGTAACGGAAGTTAGAGATGAAAGGAATCGATGCCAAAAACAAGGACGCCAGCCAGAAGTTTTTCTTGTTACGTACTCTGAATAATGTGCGGTTTGATCCGCTGTCGAAGCAATTCTTTCAACAACCATTTGTCAACGTCGCATATTCCTATAGCTCTGATCAATCCCTGGTCGTGAAGATCCTCTAGCGCTCTCCAACTATCTGCCCAGGTGCCTTCTGGCTCGCGACTACATGCGCCCGGCCAACACTTTGGTTTATGTATGAGTACCGAATCTAGGTGCCCCTCGAATCTATCAATGCTCTCGTGAACCATTTTTGTAGTGGCATCATAGCCGAGGTTTTCCGGATGTACCTTTGTCTGCACAAAGACTTCCGCATTTTCATTAGTTTCAAGATATTGTTTCAGGGCTTCTGCGACTTCATGTTCTTGATAGCCCCATTGATACGCTTGGGCCGTGTCCAGAAACGTGTAACCGGATTCAAGTGCCGCTTTCACATGTTGCCGTCGCACTCCGCTGGCGCAGCCCAAGCCAATCAACGATATGGATATCCCATTATGCAAGGCTGCAGTTGGCATTTCTCCATCATGTGGAGGATTTTCTTTTGCCTTCGACCCTATGGCGCTCATCCAGAACAGGGAAATGAAAAGCGACAGAAGTGCAAAGCGAAATTTTCTTATACAGAATATTCCTCTTGATTCAAACATCATCAGAGAAATTGATTGTGAAAGTGTTGTCTGAACTCCTGTTGTTGAGTGTTGCGAGATGAAATGGTTTCAATCATTCGTTCTTGCATTGATTAGAATTTCAATTGTTTGTAAATTTCATAGTTGCGTAAATACCAAGCTTAATTTTCGACGGAAGAATAAGATTCCGCCATGATGTAGGTGGTTAGCATACTTGCCTCTCACGCAGGATACCGGGGTTCGAGTCCCCGTGGCGGAATTTTTGTTTTTGGCGAGTAGCAAACGATGTACTCTAATAGTGATCGAGTATATCCTATTTGCACTTTGCAACACGAACATAGTAACATAGTGATCTAATGTTTGAACGTTATCCCACTACTCTATTTATCCTACGACCGAAAGCATTGATTATGTACTATTTTCTATTGATCTCGTTAGTCTGTGTCATCAAAAGGACATAAAATACCCTGCTTATCATACAGCTGGCAACGGTGATGATATGTATGTGCTCTTGATACCTGCTCTGTTCATTCGATTCTTCATGCAATTCGATAGTCTGTGCTTCGTGGGCCCGCAATCTGTTTGCTATTCTGATGGGCAGCCTGTTTACTATTCTGATAGCGCCGCGCTCCAAACTGGCCATCGCCAGGCGAAATTATCACAGATTGTGACAGTAGTTGAGTGTCGTTGATCAGCAACACCATCAATATGTAAGGTTATACATGCCTTTCATGGTGGTATTCACTTCGATATACTTCTGAAACTTTTTGACGTATTTATAGTTGGCAACCTTGTCGGTTCCTTTCGTCCTCTTCAAATGTTCTTTGCATGAAATCTTCCCTTTTGGCGATGTTCCCTTTCTTGATTCGCTAAAGTGTTTGATTCCTAAGGCCTTGTAGTAGCCCAATTTGTTTCCATCTCCGAGTCCTCCTCTGTCAACGTACTCTCTTGAGTTCTCTTTTTTCCCTACAACTGTTACTGAACGATTGTTGGCACCAACATAGAGACCAGCATTGATGTAGCCCTGCGACAATAGAAATGCTTTGTCAGTCTGAAATGAATCCGCGAAAGAGGACAATAGTTTGAGTGGAGCGAAACTTTACATACCGTAGTTTCGACCCCTACTTCCGCCATGAACTTAATGAACCCAACCTTGCAAGCACCAGGACCAGTGCTTTGAGCAGGATTGTTGATCATGACGTTTGGAATGAGCTTGAGCCGTTCTACTCCTGTCTCCAACATTTGCCGCATCAGCGGATGCCCTGGTGACGAGGCGAAAAAGTATTGACTCATGATTCCCAAACCCTCTAATGGGAAGAAAGAATCATCGTCCGGCTGGATAGTCTCGCCATTGAATTTGGTGGGCGAGTTATCAATATCGGTATAGATACCACCGTAAACATAAAGAGCCAGATATCTCCAAAGGTCCGATTTCGTAGCCCCGGCTGTGACACATTTGAGACCTTCGCGCAGTGTTGGAAACAGATTCCTAGTATGCGGATGTGCGAAGAGTTTATGGAGGGCATTGTCATCATGAAAGTAGACGGAGTAATTATTGAAACGCCATTTGTTGACATTTTTTATAACAGCGCTTGTTGCACAGCGATGCCTGCTGGTGATATGAATAATTTTCGGGATCCTTCGACCTTCCAAATGCGTTACTGATCGTGGCAGATGGGTATTTTCAATGGGGAACAATCCTTCCGGACAAGTGGTGTTGTGTTGGATCAATACTTCAATTGGAATCGGTTCATGCAGCATTTGTGATGCGAAAGCCTGATCTGATTCCAAAGACTGCGGATTTGAAACCGATTGTATTAAGGAAGAATTATTTTTAGCTTCGCCGTCTTTGCCTGGATCTGAAGTCCCTAGAAAGCTTCGTATTCTTGGTGCATCGACCTCTTCAAAGTATGAAAAAGATGTCTGAAGTATTGATTGAGTCGACGCAGCGTTGCTGAATCTTGCAAATTGGACAGAAATGAGCAAACCAGGAACTAGAACAAGAGCCAATAGTTTCAGGCTGCATGGTATTGGCCTTTCGTTGTCCTTGGCAAGCTGGTCCATGGTGCTTTGATCAGGTGTTTCTAAAATGGCAACAATAATACAAACGAATATTCATAGGCTCTATAAATCAATCGGATGGGTCGAGTTCATCGTGGTAGCGGTATATTGAATACTTGACCACGAACATACCAATACAGTAGGACACCACCAGCATGAGATGACTCTTCAATTGAATCCCATTCTATAATTTTACATAAATTACTCTAGGCAGCCATGACATTTTCGTTTCTTTTTTGCCCCGTGTTGGAAGAGTCACCACGTTCTCTTCTTGCACGAGCAGTTCCGAGATGATTCTGGCTCGCAGGAGAACCGACCCCTTTGCTATCCTGCGAATCACTTGTAGGTGATTCAATAACTCCCTCTTCAACTTCGTTAATATCTTCATCTTCTGATCTTATGTCTCCTCCAGCTCCCAGATCTTCTTCCTCAGAGTCATCTGAATCGAGGCTACCGAATAAATCTCGTCCACTTGGAATAACCTCCAGCTCCGTTGTTGGGCCAAAGAGAAGTCGAACACTTGTCTGTCCATACTTGGACAAACTCTTAGCAAAAGTTGGGCGGTCAAGGTTGCGAATGGAGGTTCGAGTACCGCCCGCTGAACCAAGACTCCGACTGGATGCGGACCGAGGTCTCAATTCCCCACTCCGAGACTCGAATTCTTTATTACTGTTTGGGGACGTGCGAAATGGATGACTGCCACCTATCCCCCCACCTCGCTGGCGAAGGCTGGTAGACGACAAATGATCGTTGCTTTCGTCTTCCAGTATTATTGGTTCTTTCGCTTTTTCTTTTTTGACGTCAGTTTCCTTCTCTGGCTTTTTTGGGCCGCCCAGTTCGGTCAAAATATTGCTAGTCTCGGCGTCAGTATTATGACTCTCTGACATGTCAAAAGCTTCAAAAGCATCTCCCGTGTAGGGTTTAGAAGCACCAAATAACATACTGATACTGCTCCGTCGGAATCTTTGAAAATTGGTGGTGCTTGCCGCTTGTAATTGGATCTCTTGTACGGTCGCTGACCCTTGCAATTCATTAGACGGCCGAGCCTTTTCGAACTCGTTGCATTGGTAGAATTTTGGTATCAGGTAGATGGTGACAGCCAAAATTACGTCCAAACTCAGAAAGAAACTGGTCCCAAGGGCCTCGAGATGAGCATCTTCTTCTTCAAAAATATTGAACACAAGAATCCGCAGAGCGGCAAAGCCCAAGTGCGAGTAGATCATGAAGCCCAAACTCTTGGATTCGTTGAATTCCGCCTTGGCTTTGCGAGACTGAAAAGCAAGAACGAAGGCAGCAAGGGCCAATATCATTTCCCAACCAAGATAGATTGACAACCAATATTTAGAACTCGACATGCAACCAGTCTCGGTATAAATTGTAGTTCGATCGTCATTGAGCATTCGCACTTCAATCGATAGAGGGGGATCGACTACGGTCCAAACTATCAAATAGATGGCAACAAAGACCAACCAACCCAGCACTTTTGCATAAAGTGCTGCAGGTTTGATGCGTATGCGGCGCATTCTTGCCGAGGCCCTCATCAATTTGTTCATGGCTGACACTTTAATTATCAAAGGGACCAGCATGCAAGTAAATCCCAAGGCCATTAGCCAGGACTGCGTCGTACACACGGTATCGTTTGGTTCAATGACGTACAAGATAGAACTGATGGCAACCAGAAACAGCCCAAAGAGAACCACGAAGATGAAGGTCACTTGAGCGTACATAAATACTTTCTTTTTTCGAAGCTTGTACATTTGAATGGCCGCCAGAAGGACATAGACTACCGCAAAAACCCCAACCGCAATTGCCAAAATACTAAAAACTTCTCCTTTGCTCGTACGGGCTATGACGTTTCGGGGATGACTTGGCGGGATAAAACTAGAAATGTAGTCCATGTTGTTGCCGACCCATTCGCATACTGCCCCACGTGCAGCATGACCATTCTGCCCCCTTGCGGAAAATACACGAAGCAATTGACTCAATTCGAGCTCGTCCATGTTGAAGTTGCGAACGAATGCGTATGCAGGGCTCCGATAGGCATCAGATGTAGAAATTGTGTTGTCTCGTAAGGACATGGCAACGACCTGTTTGGTTCCATGGGCATTATCATCACAAGAACCCTCCTTTACTCCTCGTCGAATCTTCGGATCCAAACTATTTCGATCACTGGGGGGTACCCGAGAATCCCGACATTGAATCGTGGCTGCCGGCAATATGACTTTCGTATACTCGTATTCTGTGTTGCGGAATTCTTCCGATGCAAAATCAGGTTCAAAGAAATAGGAAATCACGTCGGAGTCTGTAGCGTTCGCAGCTCTCCAAATATCAACCATGTCATCATAATCATAACCACCATTGATCAAGTCGGGTCCATTGGACTCCAAGGCAATATTATTCCAGTAGGCTTGAGCTTCCAGAAAGGTACTCCAACTGGATTTGGCATTTACAATGTGTCCTGTACAGGTCAGATTGCTTTCGACCGCCGTCATACTGGAGGCGTTTTCATCAACTATTGTGCAATTATTCTTGTTGGTCCGTCGAAAGTGGCCAATGTAACCTTCGCTCAAAAAATACTTGCTTCCGAATTCCTCTGTCTCTGGATACCGGAGTGCCACCTCATCTGGTTGCGAACAGTTTGTGTCAGAAACCTCATGACAATAGTCTCTCCATGTCACGGGACGATGAAATATTTCCGCCAGCTGTTCCCGATTTTCCTTCAGGCCCAAATAGGTTACCGCGAAGGGATACCTTTGGGCTGTGCGTTTGGGCAAATACCATGACACCTTGCCTGCGAAAAGTAAAAACGGATGAGAGCGATATCATACATGCATGATAATTGTCGTACACAAAGAGTCAGCGGTCAGCTGCCCCAGCGACAATTATATGATACTTCACTAACACTGACTTACCCACTTGACCATTACCATCCAGATAATCAATTTGACCTTCCGCATATTCTTGTTCATAATTGTCCCGCTGCCCCGACCAAACGTCGGGAATGATATGAAAACAATCATCCTGTGTCAGAGAACAATCTCCTCCCATTTCATTCGCCTTTCGAATGCCATGCCATGGATAACTCGGTCCATCCATGGCAGGTAAAGTGGTTTCTAGACTGTAAAAGTTAGATGTCTGCAAACTCTCCTTGGTCGTCAGATTTGCGCTGGTCCGGCCCAAGCCCACCCGTACAGGAACACTCAAAACTTCTGATAGGAAAATCTGATAAATCCAACTAAAGAATAAGGCCACCTCCCAATCTTGATTGTATATGTTGATTTCTGGATACAGATGATTTGATATTCGGCACATTGGATCGTCGATCTCCTCGTCATGAGAATTGCAGTGCCGTATTATGTATTGATCATCTTCCGGAAAGAGATTGTTGAGACAACCTGAATGATAAGGATTGCTGCAGACTCCTGATGAAAGGCAGAAAGATCCCTTGCCATATGAATTATTGCACTCTAGATCCGTAGAACAGGGAACTCCAGCCTGATAGTCAAATGCTTGTGCTGACAATTGATTCTTGTCCCAACAAGTAATCAATAATAGGAGGAGCCCGAACGATATCATCCCGGAGGGATTAGGAACCATATTCATTGGACCTCTATCAAGTTTTCATTAGCTCAATCCCCTCAGTTAGTTTCTTTCTGCTCTAGTTTTATTGTATGTGCTGTATGGATATTGCTGTACCGGTAGCGCTACGGTACTCTAGAGTGCAACTGAAGATTCGATTGCAGTGAGGTGAGCAAGAAGGGTGTCTTTCTGTTCTGTTCACAACCCCTTTCTCTATCCTCGCACAGACGAGCTCCCTATTCCCTATTCACATTTATGGACGACCGTTATTGTACTTATTCAGTTCGTTGATCGTGTAAAGTCAGATTCACTGATCGTAAGAAATAGAGAGAGGAGAAACGGAGAGCACGACAACATTGCGAACGTTCATGTTGATGACATTGCTATAATAGGTGAAGCAATTTTCTTCGACCGACAATGTCAACTGTCAGCGTTCTTGCTATATTGTCACTTCTACTGAACACAATAACATGTTCTGCCTTTTTATTAAGCCCACGAGAAGTAGAAGGAATGGCGAAGAGCCCACCATTTCATCGGAATAAGCTTGGACTATTGAAGAATCATCCGACAATAACTCGATCGACTCGGCAGCGCGAGAAATCTACTGGTTGCAATATGATCAATCCGTCGTCGCACATTGGTGCGGCATCTGCATTGATAGGAGCTTCCTATGTTGGTCTCAAATGTGACAGTATTGTACCAAACAGTGGCATTGCGGGGACTCTCATTGTGGCAGGGTTGTTGTCCAACAGCTTCACATTGGTACCGACTCTTCACCCTTTGTATGATATATGCTGGAGTCATATATTGCCAGCATCTTTGGCTTTGCTCTTGCTGGGGTATCGGTCAGATGGGGATTCTCTCCAGAAATCATCATCTACCAATCAAGATACAAGTTCTTCGGCTGCATCTTCGATATTTCGATTGTTCATCCCATTTTTGACTGCTTCATTCGGTTCATTGCTTGGATGTTTCATGAGCTTCAAATGTTCCCAGGCTTTGGGTTGGCTTACTTTGGCGAATGCGAAGGCAGCTACGGCATGCTTGTCGGCAAGCTATGTTGGAGGCTCCGTCAATTACTTTGCAACAGGGAGGATGATCAATGCAAGCTCCGACTTACTTGGCTCCTTGGCGACAGCAGATTTGCTGGTCATGGCTATTTATTTTTCGTTCCTGTCTATGTCGTTAGATTGGAAGTGGCTAAGATCAAGATTTTACGTTCCAAGCGTGACGGCAGATGATTCTTCCATCACGGTGCCCTCTACAAACATGCAAAACACAAAGGTGAAAGTTCGGTCCCGCAGAGTTTTTGTATCAAAAACATTTGCTGGTATAGCACTCATGGGGTTTTCACTATGTATCGCTGAGGTATCAAACTGGGTAGAGAGAATGATTCAGCCATGGGTTCCAGGGACCGGCTCGGCGGTAATCGCCATTTGCACTCCAATCATCAACTCGCTGATTAACTCTCGCAGATGGTTTCCGACACTGAGCGAGACTGCAAATCAGCTTGGAGGCTTTCTCTTTCTTTGCTTCTTTGCTTCCATCGGATTTGGTTGTGATCTCAGGGGTGTGGTTGGTTTGGGTCCTGCTTGCCTTTGTTTTGCTACGCTGGCAATATTGATACATCTTGTGGTTGCTCTGGTAGGGTCTTCCACATGCGCCCGCCGCCTAAAGATCGAACTGGAAGACGTTTGGATCGCCTCGAACGCTGCAATTGGTGGTCCAGCCACTGCAGCCGCATTCTGTAGCCGATTGAATGGTTCATCAAATCTACGAGGAAAGACATTGGCAGCCACGTTTTACGGGTGTGGTACGTATTTTCCGCCGTACAAGTAGTTTGAGGATTACATACGTTTGTGTCTAATATCTTCTCTCCAAGCCGGTTATGCGATTGGTACTACACTTGGTTCCCTTATGTTCCGTTTTGTTGGGGGCTAAAACGATCTGACGATTTATTTTACAAGCACCACTCAAAAGATGAGCAATGCTATTCATGTCATGCGAAGCCCAAGACGGGATTGTTCAAGACGCACCAGTGAACACACTTTTAGGCTAGACCCCTCGTCGATTGCTCATCAATAGTAGTCCACGATGGTGGATACTTTCTTGTCCAATGCTTTCAAATTTTCCGCCAACAATGGGGGCAACATTGAAGCGTAAGAATAAGCCTTTTCCAATGCACGCAAACGTCGATCCCAATTCTCGGGACGCTTTTCCTGTAGCCAGACACGGTAATCCTTCAGTCTTTGTTTGGCCTGTGGTAGCACCTTCATCGCGATGGCGTAGGCTTGACGAAACCGCTGGTCGTTGTCTTTTTGTTCCTTCGTGAGACTATCCAACCAAACAGTTCGTGCTAGCGTCGTTTCCGCCCCGACTAAAGTTGGTCTCATCCGTACTACTGAATCTTCTGGTTTGAGACTAAGGATACAGGAAAGATCATTCTGAACGAGTCGAGCCAGCGCGCTGATCAGCTGCCCCTTCTCCATGCGATCAAAGAACCTTTCATCGACCATCTTCTTGGCTTCGACGTGACAGTCTTCAATTTCGGTCACCATTCCAAGGAGACCTGGCAGGTCATGAAATTTGGTGCCGAAGTGAGTCTTGAGCGCCATGTCAAATGGATCTTCATCAGAGAGAAAGTCCAAAGTTGAGAATTTAGCCAAGGGAGAAAATATCTCGTTAATTGTATTGGCAATCTCGGCCAAGAGCTTCTTTCGTAGTTTGGAAGGAGTAATGATATACGGTCTCAACAGTTTGTCGACATAGGCAATATCAAATCGAACAACAGGTAGCTTTGAAATACCTATGGCCCAAGCGTCGTATTTCATCTGATGTTTCTTGAGTAGCATGTCGCGGAAAGGCTCGTTCAGCATCAACCTCAAGTCCTCGGTCATCTTTTCGACTTTGGCCACCTTATTTTCCGTTCTTGTCTTCTTGTTGGCGACCTTCTTATGAAACCGTTCTGTTGCGATTTCTGTGGATCGAGCCAAGGCATTGGAATAGGAATCATTGAACTCTTGATATGCCCCGTCCGTATCAGTTGTAGCAAGTAGGTTCTGTTCAATATAAGTAGTCAAAGAAGAACCTTTTCGGGTATGTTCGAACATTCGATCCAAATCTCCAAAAGTAGCTAGGCATCCAATTGGTTCTCCAAATGCATCAGTCCGTGGCTTGGCCCACATGTATGCACACTTTGCGTATTCGCTGGAAACGACTTGTGGGTGAACAAAAATGGAATCGTAGATCCCTTTGTTGCGGCGAGCCCAAGAGTATTTCCAAGGCTTGGTCATTCGACATGCCGTACAATTCCAACAAGCAAAGACTCCCAATTTTGGACGGACAATGTTGACTCTACTCTTGCGACAGAATTCACAGCGCTTTCCATTGACGAGTCGCAAAAGTCGTAATGGGGACGGGGCATGCATAGCCTTATTAGACATTAGCTGATATAGCTCTGTCATCGACTGTTTGGGAAGGCCACCATGAATGAGTGCCGATTTCACGACTAGTGGAGTGGTGATTCTTGCCTGAAGCGTCTTGCAAGAAAAAGCCAGATTGAAGAGCTGCCGAGGAGACAAGAACTCCATGACAAGGCCCAAAGCATCAATTGGCAGCTGAATCGAAGAATCCACTGCTTTTAGACTTCGCTTCTTGCAGCGAGGCTTCTTGGCGGGAGGCTTGATATCCAGGCTATTGGCGGCATCTTCGTCAACAGATCGCTTGGTATTGCCTTTGGCTTGAGAGGATGTAGAGCTGATTGCGTCAGACATGGCACTGTCCATGCTGCAGGGATGAGAAAGTTTATTTTACTTTTCGACTAATGCCTGATAGAGGTGCGGGGTCGAGCAACAATGACACTCGCAAATTGAACATGCAATTTCAAATTCCTTCACAACGGCGCTATATTGTGTTTGACACTGTTTGAGACAGAAATAGACCTTATCACACGTTTCAACAATGAAGATACTATGTACCTACAGTATGATGTACTACTTTCAACGGAGATACGTGTGTCGCTCTTTTATACTGTATGTTCGCGACAGCAGGTTCTGAGAGATTTTAAAAAAGTAAGAAGAGGCAGCTTGTTGTCTTCTTGCTTTCGCTTCCCATTTGTTCGCTTGTTCCAGCTAGAAGATGAGCCGTGTAGACTCTTGCATATTCTTTTGGAACGCGTTCTACTGGTACCGGTACATTCAAATCTGGATTCATCGCGAATCTTACGATTCGGAGGACCCGTCTGTCGGCCATCATTGGATCTTTGGCTTGAAAGGCCTTATTGTTACCATATATATCATTATGCACCAAAACCTTTACCACACAATAAGGGACTCACTGCGGTGATATCCTACGTGCAGAACGGAAAAGAAAGAGGACCACAGCGCTATGAGAAAGCCTGAGGTGGGAACTAATGAAGGCAGCGGCATTGACAAAAGACAACAAAGATAACCATTTATGGTCGTCGTGTGTAGTAGCTAGTAACAACAAGAAGGAGGAGAAGCGGCAAACTATCACTGCTGCAACAGCCAAGTAGGTTCTACTGGAGTAAGATGTTGAGAGCAACAGAGAAAACAATTCATAGAGGCATGCTAAAAGCACAGCATTTATTTTTTACGATTTTACGAGGAAAACAGTTGTCGAAGGCTTGTTTGCAAACCCATTTACTACCAGAATACAGACGCAAGTTGCAAGTCACCAACCAATCACATCCTTCCCAAATGCACACTATAGAATCAACTAGCAAAGTCTACTGCATCGCTCGAACTACAAATCGCTTCTTGACGACCTAGATCCGTTTGAGACAGTCACAAGCGCTTGCTGCGACAGAAGAATGAAGATCGTAGGTGGGAGTCCAGGGCTTCAAAGCCTCTGGTATACCCGGGGCCAACACCTTCAGTGTTACTGCAAGCCATTCCAATATAAATATTTCGTTGATCATCCCGGTTTAGGGCAAAGGCATACCTCTGATTGACTCAAGCAATATTGCTCTCTTAGCAATCAAAGATGAGATGAAGGTGTTCTTGCCTAAAATGTACACTGTAGATCCAACCAGCTACACGATTTTCAGATAGTCGTGACCTGCCAAGACTTTTTCAATGATAGGCTTCAAGATAGCCGCATTCATTTGACGCAACTACCTACTTGCTTTCAGATTGCTGCTTCGATTGATAGGCCGCCCGATCTAAAGCTGCTGTAGCGCGCAGGCCACAGTCCAGGGCTTCAAAGTCACTTGCCCTCAACACCTTATCAACGTTACGACGGCCGACGGTAATAGGAGGCTATTGGGTGAAACAACAGTGATGATGATGGCGATACTACAGGCTTCACTCCGGTACCGGTATCAAATTTCCGAATTCGAAGCGTATCCAAATTCGCATAGTGTAATTCTATTGGCTTATTTTTATCGCAAAGACGATGACAAATGAGCCAAAGGGACAACCATAGTCCTTTTTATTCAAAGGGGTCGAAGGACAGACACCGAGTATGTGGATCGCATGAAAAATGAAAAATCTGAGATGCAAACCCGAGGCAACAATAAGAATAAAACTCAAAGAGCTTATGTTTGACAAAACAGAGATTCAAATCTCACCATAACCCTTTACGCACATTAACCGAAAGAAAGCCTTTTCGACCATTGCTCTGATTAGAGACTGATTTCACAGCATCATCATCAACAACAACAACAAACGCAAAAGCAAACAATAAGCATCAGAAATACCCGAACACAAGCTCAAAATGGGAAAATCCTCCAAACAAAAAGATGACGACGTCGTTGTTGCCGTCCAGAAGCCAAAACTTCAAGCTGTCTTACTGGCAGATCCATTCTTGACACCCCAGCAGGGTAAAGCTTTCAAGCCATTGACTTTGGATGGCCCTAAGATGCTGTGCCCTTTGAATAACATGGCATTGATTGAACACAGTCTGGATTTTGTGGCCACACAGGGAGTCGAACAAGTCTTTGTGGTGTGCACACAAGATGAAATGGAAGAATATCTTCAGGAAACCAAAAAAATGGTACACTTTGCCATGGAACTTGTTGTGATCAAGGATACCAGTTTGACGAATGCGGGAGACGCTCTTCGGGAGTTGTACAAGAGAAATGTCGTCCAAAGTGATCCGTTTTTGTTGCTCTTTGGGGATTGTATAACCAACATGGATTTGGGAAGCGAGATGCATGGCGCCATGAAGGCCCATTTGGACCGCCGCTCCAAGGACAGCGCGTCCCTCATGACTATCATCCTAAAAGAAAAGCCACCATCATCACCTTCAGCAGTTGGCACGGGACCGGCCACGGATGATTTGATTGTGGGATTGGACAGTGACACTAATCGTGTATTACAATATGATAACGACGCCAACAACAAGACCGTCAAGATGCCCTGCAGTTTCTTCAAAGTCCACTCGACCATTGAAATCCGAGACGACCTAATGGATACTGGCGTTTGCATTTGTTCACCAGATGTACTTGGAAGATTTGAAGATGAATTTGATTACTTGCACATTTCTCAAGACTTTGTCCATAACTCTGTGGCGGAAGAAGAAGAAGGCTTGCAAACGCGGATTCATGCGCACGTTCTGCCCACCAATACCTATGCGGCTCGGGTATTGGACGAAGCAACCTATCACAGCATTTCGAGCGATCTACTCAGGCGTTGGTGCTACCCAGTGGTACCAGACAATTACCACCAATCTCGGACGGATGATGCTAATTCGTTATATGCCAAACCCCGACGACGATACAAGGTCGTTTCGCAAGTCCAACATCCACCCCAACTGTTCACCTATAGAGAAATCACTCACCCTTCCAAGGTGGGACGTAATGGTACCATTACGGGTCCAGGAATGCTGGGATGCGGTGGTAGCATTGCCGAAGGCGCAAATGTCTTGGCGTCTGTCGTTGGCAATGATGTGTATGTTCACGATAACGCGACAATCCAATCGTCGCACTTGTGGGACAATGTCGAGGTGGGTGCAAATGCTACCATTATTGAATCGATTGTTTCCCAAGATTGTGTCATTGGGGAAGGAGCTTTGGTAAAAAGGGGATGCGTTTTGGGTAAGGGAGTTGTGATTGGCAAGGGTGCGATTGTGCCGGAGTTTACTCGGATCACCTTGCAAGAGGATGATGAAGAAGACGAATTTGGAGACGACGGTGACTGGGGTGATGATACTAATATCAACAATGGCAAGGAAACGGACCATGCCCAAAGCACCGATGCTGGCCAAGGAAATGACGAGTCTCCCCAAACTGCCGTTAACGTGGTCGGTAAGGATGGTTCTGGACATGTGTGGGTTTATACCCATGACGAGGATGATGAATCAGACGACGAGGAGGACTTGGTTGTCACCAGTACCGACACGATGAAGATGCAAAGTATTGGATACGATCCATCATTGTATTGGAGCAAGAGAGAAGAGTATCAAGCCGAACCAGAAGACGACGGCCTCTCCCAAGGTGGCGGACCTACAGAAGATGAGCAAATGGATGCACATGCCTTTTCCATGATGACCGACGATGCCTTTACTTTTGAAGATATACCAACTGCAACGACTGCAACACCTGTTGTCTTTGGTCGACAAAAGGGTGTCGATGTTGTCAAGGAGATGAAGGAAATCTGTCTCGAATTTGAAGAAACATCTCCCATGGAGAACCTGGCCATTGAGCTCAACTCGTATAAATTCAGTCAGAATGCAGCCTATTCTGATTGTACCAGAGCATCGACCTTGGCCATGGTGGATCGTCTGGAGATTACTGCTGATATGAAGGATGGAAAACTGGTATCATCGCTCAAGGCTCGTTTGGAATTCTGGGGTCCTTTGTTGCAGAAAATGAGTATTGGAATCGAGGAGGAAAAGTCTATCCTGTACGGGCTGGAACAAGTCGCAATTCAAGAGAATAGTCCTGTTGCTACCAAACTGAGCTCTGGGCTTTCCTTCCGTTTCGTGTTGCAAACTTTGCATGACGAAGAGGTCTTGTCAGAAGAAGCGATCCTCTCATGGGCTGCCGAACGCAAGGAGGAACCAAAGGACAGTGCAGTGGGAAACCTATTTCAATTGAAATCCATTCAAGAATTTTTGGAATGGTTGGAGGAAGAAGATGAGGAAGATAGTGATGACGACAGCGACGAAAGCGGTAGTGCCAGTGGCCTTACAGATGACGACGCTGAACATAGCGCATAACAAAAGTAAAAAAAAATTGCGATTCACATATTTTTCAGACTTTCATCATTGGTCCAACCCAATTGTCGCATTCTCAAATGCTGCACTCGTGAGCGACGGTAGGATGGACTGAGGGGATACAGTATGCCTACACAGACTTTGTTCTTGACAACATCGTTTTAATTAACTACAATACAACTACTTCTTGGCACCACTGACAGGCACCCGAGACTAGATGCATAGTCATCAGTTCGTGTAGTGCTTACAGGCACCATGTCAAAGTCGTCAACACAAAAAAATACTCTGGTCCAATGGTAAAAGGGTAACAACTCACTATTGCCTGTGATGGGAGGCTTCTAGTAGTACTCTGTGAGCCGCTAGTCTGGTGGTGGTTGTGGCAAATGTCCCCTCCCCAATTTCATACCATACTTCCAAAGAGTGTTCGCTATGGTGCTAGAGCTTTTATTCAACCATGGTCGCACCCTCGTCATCATTACTTTATTGGTCGCATAGCATGATGGTTCTTCTGGCTCGTACAGACGGTAGTGTACCATGCCTCTTCACCAGTCAATGGGCGCGTAATCCTTGAGAAATTTCCCGCACCAATGTTCGCCGCGATTGATGCCATCAAACAAGGGATCCACCACCCTTGCCGCCCCATCCACAATGTCCAAGGGTGGTTGAAAGTCATGTTGATCCACCTTTTTTTGAGCTAGTTGTGCGGGATCTTCGTCTGTGACCCATCCCGTATCGACGGCGTTCATGTAAATTCCATACTTGGCCAATTCGCCCGCCGACGTGTGGGTTAGCATGTTCAAGGCCGCTTTGGCCATATTGGTGTGGGGATGCCGGGCAGTCGGTTTGTGAAAGGTATAAAATTTGCCTTCCATGGCCGTCACATTGACAATATGCTTGCAGCCGGTATTGTGACGTTGCATGAGAGGCGTCAATTTATTGCACAAGACAAAGGGAGCAATCGCATTCACCAATTGGACTTCCAACATTTCCAAAGTCGACACGTCTCCCAATGTCAAACGCCAGGAATTGGTCGTCCGCAAATCGACTTGCTGCAAATCGACGTCCAATTTTCCTTCGGGAAAGACGTCGGGGGATTGGATCGCTCCGTCATATTTGTATGGAATTTGCGACAATTGCGCCGAAGCCCGCAGTCCAATGCCGGGACTGGCCGTGTTCCAATCGACCACGGCTAGTGCGGACGACGATGTGTGGTTACCATCATCCGTAGAAAATCCCGATAGGCGATCCAGACATTGGTGGTGACTTTTTAAAAGATGTTGGACTTCTGAGGAGTGTTCGTAAAATGGCATTTGTTCGGCGTCCATGAGATGCTTGTAAAATTGAGGTGGTCGACGAACCGTTTGGGCCGCATTGTTAATCAAAATATCCAGTCGTTCATAATTCGCCTCAACATAATCACAAAAGAGTTCGACGCTGGGTGTATGGCGCAGATCCAAGCCATGTATGTGTAACCGGTCCTTCCACTCCTCATAATCAGCTTCCTTAGCAAATCGCGTGGCGGAATCGACGGGAAACCGCGTCGTCGCAATCACAGTAGCATTCGCCCGCAACAACATCAACGTGGCATGATATCCAATTTTTAGTCGGGAGCCTGTAAAGATGGCGACTTGGCCTGTTAAATCAGCCGTTTGAAATCGTTTTTGATAGTTGAAATCGCCACAAGGCGTACACATCGTATCATAAAAGGGATGTAGGTCGGTAAATTTCGCTTTGCAAATATAACAATTCCGATACGACCCCAGCGTCGCGTTGCCTTTCAACTCTTCCTTGGCTGACTCTAAGAGTAGTGCTTCGGGAGCTTCAAAGACTGGCTGGGTGCGAGCCACTCGAATGCCCGTCTTTTCACGCGCCTTGCGATCCAAGGCGCGCTGTTCCGACGCCAGTTTGTCTTTGGCTTGTTTCTTTCGCTTGGACGTTTCTTCTTTGGACGGTCGGGAGAGGCGACCGGCAGCAATGACCAATGCCAAGCGTTCTTCGGAGTTTAACAAATCCAAGCCATGACGATTTCCGTCGACGAGACGTTGTAAAGTTTTTAGGCATCCCAACAAGTCGTCTCGGTTCAACGGCGAAGGATCCTCTAGACTATGATCATTATTCTCCTGTCGCGGCTCTTCCATTCTCGTGTTCGTGTGTAGTGCTCGCATTGTGAGATCATCTGGATTTAACGATGTGGGGACTCTGGAAGTGTCGACTGGACGAGTGTTTTGCATGTGCTGCATCTGCAATCAAATGATGCTCGTATCTCATCTCTCTCCTCACGCATACAGTATCATTTTTTTGTTTTTCGTGGTTTGGAGCTTCTGATGGATCTGGCATCGGTAGGAATGACAGACGGAATTATGAACCCTTTCATGTCGTGGTCAGATAATGTCTGTCTGACCATCATGGTGCCGTACCGCTGTACGGTGCATAATACCGGTAGACCCAGACCCGAATATACTCATTCCCATAGACTTCGATCGTAACAAATCGAATCGAACGATCATGATTGCCGCAGTATCATCGCAATACCAAATCTGGTTCAATGCAAGAAGCAGACCATCTTGGAAAGATGCACAAGTGACCACCATGGTCGACCAGTTCAGACACCGCAATCTAAAACGTAGTAAAACCCACCACGGAAGAACTCAAGAGCGCACAAACGCAAAAAAATCGCATCACAACATGGCTAGAGGGGAGAACTTCTTCCTGCGACACGGAATATACTTCTTGATGGATTATTAGACTCTCCCAATGCGAAGCCCAACCATGTGAAACTCAATCTTTGCTGCAATACAGTGCCGATATTACCCTTTACTGAACCCGGTAAATTGAGTCCAATGACTCAATCGAAGTGTGATCCATATGCAAGCGTTATCATGAAAACAAGTCGCAACACCAACACAGAAAGCGAACTTATTATCGCTCATCATTGAATACTATTTTGCATGCATTACTGGTACGACTCTCCTAATGCGAAGCCCGACAGCTGGCTGATGATTATTGGACTTTCTTTTATTCTCCTCCACTCGTCCGGCATTCAATGCGAACGCACTCGCAGTCTCATGGAAGACTTCTCCATGCATTTTATGACCTCCTTTGCGAAGCCCCGCACTGGCACATAGGTGGCACTTGGTCTTTTTCTCTCCTTTACCGCCACTTTCACTTTTCTTCTTCTCGCTTTTAAAGAAAGGCAACAAGTAGAACTATTGATCATGATGAACGAAAAGCAAGAATCGCATCATCATCGTCATCATCATCACCACCACCATCATCGTGGATCGTCTCATGAGGCTTCAAAAGCCCCTGATCGTGAGTCTTCCAAAGATCATCGTGGATCGTCTCATCGCGGATCGCCTGATGAGGCCTCAAAAGACCGTCACCGTGACTCTTCAACAAAAGTTCATCGTGGATCGACTCACGAGCCTTCAAAAGGCCATCACCACGAGGCTGAAGCTTCAAAAGAAGATCACAACGAAGCTTCAACAGACAGCAACCGTCGTCATCATCATCATCACGACGATGACTTGGACGCGGATATCAAAATCAAGCGCCGCACCCATCATCGACATTCAGAAGCACCCTCCAAGCCAGGTATTCACTTTGAACATGACCGTCCTCGCCACTCCAAACACCGCATCTCTCATGCTTCTGGTGGCCAGAGTGAAGAGTCTCATCATCGACTCTCTCATCAAGCTATCGTGGACAAGATAAACCAAGGTCCACGCGCCAAACGCCATTCCGAACACCACACTGCGGCTCGATCCTCCACTCATCCAAGTCATCGCGTCAAGAGTGGTTCTGTTCCTGGTCCCCGTCCAACACAGAACAATGAGACTGGTATGATCCAAACTGCCATTGCTTCCAATGTGGATATGGAGGTCGAAGAACACGAAAAGGCCTTGAAGGAAAACGAGGAACTACGTCGACAACTGCATCAAATACAAGAAGGACAAGAACAATTCAACAGACAAGATTCGACTGATGAAAACAATGCAAATCACGGTTCCAAACGTCGTCGCATGCGCATGATCTTGCTCTGTTGCTTTCTCGTACTAGCTGCCGTGGTGGGTGCAGTGGCGGCGGTCTTGACATTGAAGGACTCTCCACCAGACGAGATCATTCTGGATCTTTCCTCGAACAAGACAGCATCGAATGCTACTTCCTCTGCGGCTCCTACTGCATCATTCTCTATCGACCCCACATACGGGCCTACACAATCGCCAAATGAGCTGCAGATCTACAATGCGCCAACCGATGAAGAGTGCTGGTCCATTGCCCGTGGTTTGCTTTCACCAGATGAATTGATGGCACGCAGCTTTCAGCTAAACATGGATGTCACTCTTCTTCAGGCAACTTCAATGACAGACGAACTCGAACTGGAACTTACCGAAAAGATGCAGCAGTATCTTGTACCAGCATTGGCTGGTTGCCCGGATGACGAAGTAGGAAACAGAAACCGACAGCTTGCGAGCACTGAGTTTGTGATTGCTGGTGGAACGGTTGCTGTGGATACAAACGTCAATCAAGAGTGCGAAGACGATGCAGAGACCCATTGCGTGCGAGCGGTCGCAAGTCTCGACTTGCTTCTCAAGGGCGATATGTCGACCTTTGAGTTGATTGCATTGATGGTGGATGTCTTTTCAAGGGTACCCTTGGTGACGAGACTCCGACTGGACCTTCCATTCACGACAGTTGTGGTTGTGCTGGTAGACTCCGTCAGTCCCACGGATTCACCAAGCGTAGCTCCTTCTTTGCTACCAAGCGAATCTCCGTCGTTTGCTCCTTCCAGTCGACCTTCCTTCAATCCTACTACCAGCAAGCCGACCATCAGCCCTACCATGGAACGATCTGGGTCTCCCACTTCTGCTCCTACACCGAACCCGACTCCTGGGCCTACTCCCGTTCCGACGCCTGGTCCGACAATGAATCCGACTCCTGCTCCGACGCCCAATCCGACTCCTGCTCCAACAACACCAAGTCCGACGCCTGGTCCGACACCCAATCCGACGCCTGGCCCAACATTGAGTCCTACTCCTGCTCCAACACCCTCTCCAACGACTGGTCAACCTTCTCAAAATCCCACGTCGTCTTTTCCGTGTATTCAAAGCGACGATGACCTCCAAAATGCAGTTGCGGACTGGTTTAATGGTCTTAGGGCATCTGTCGAGGTCCAGTATGGACCGATAAGCGACTGGTGTTTCGGGGCAGGTGTGGTCTCTATGAGTTGGCTTTTTGCGAATCGCATGAATTTCAATGAAGACATTTCGAATTGGGATGTTTCTTCTATTGTAAGCATGCAATATATGTTCCAGGGTGCATATGCATTCAATCAAGACTTGTCTTCTTGGGATGTTTCTTCTGTGACATCCATGACTTATATGTTCGCTGCCGCAATGGAATTCAACCAAGACTTGTCATCATGGGATGTATCTTCTGTCACAGAGATGGCAGGGATGTTTCAGAACGCAATGGCATTCAACGCAGACATATCATCTTGGGACGTGAAATGGGTTACTTCATTTCAAAATATGTTCGAAATGGCGTCCTCCTTCAATCAAGACCTGTCATCATGGGAACCTTTTTCCGCTACTGAGATGGGCATGATGTTCTATGCAGCATCATCCTTCAATCAGGATCTTTGTGCATGGGGCACGCGAATTCCCAACACTGCACGAGTCAGTGATATGTTCGGTAGTATGGGCACCAGCAGCTGTACCCAAACTCATGGCCCAGACCTCAACGATTATCCACCGGGTCCCTTCTGCCATATGTGTTCAGCTTAAATTTGACACTTCCCATTCATATTTTAGTATTCATTTTTCATAACATGTTTTCTATGTTGTACCCCCGGTGTCAATACCTGTAGAAACAAAACAGATCCGAAATTGATCCAAATATTCGCTTGTTTTACTTCAACTTTTTCAAAGCAGTACCTGGTACCGGTAGAGAACCAAGTGGGCCCAGATCATCCGCTGGATAAATCAGGAGCGATTCCATTCGTTGTTTTTTTCGGGGAGCGTGAAGCCTCAAAGCCAACACTCAAATTCCACAGTAGTATCCTCCTTCATTGACAATCATCGCAGTGGTCTCCTTTTTTGACGTTTGCCAATCGGAGATTCCGAGATTTGCCAAACTCTCCTGCCTTTTAGCGAATAGCACTGTAACTTTCTTCATCCCTGCTGGGCATTGTAGAGCGGATCTTTCATCACCCTCATCCAGAGGCCTTATTGTCTCCGATATAACCCGCGACGCGCGGGATGCTGAACACTGTGAACTGGTCAATCCAGGGAGCACGCACGGACACAACCCCCAAAACCAGCTTCACGCCTCACACAACCCGCATTTTTATTATTTAAAATACCCGTGAGTCGCATCACCAAAATGGCAAAGCGACATGGAACATTGAATACTTATTTCTCACTTATATTGCAACTCTTCCGATGCGAAGCCCGACAGGAAGATGATAGCTGGTCCTTTGTCCAACATCCAAAGAGAACTCACTCAATCAGCTTGGAACGCTTGCTGATTATTGTTGGCAAATCGTCCCAACAGGTGACAATAGTCTTTTTCCAACACCCTACTGTGCTGCTTTCACTTCTTCTTCTTCTTTTCGTCTCAAGACAACAAGAAGAAAAGCAAGAATCTCATCATCACCATCACCATCATCGTGGATCGACACACGAGGCTTCAAGCAATAGTCCATAACCACGAGTCTTTAACAAAAGCTCATGAATCCTCACCATGAGGCTACAAAACACCCATCATCACCCTGAGTTTCAAAAAGTCATCTTGAATCATCACAATGAGGCTTTATAGCAGCATCATCACACGGAATCTTCAAAAGATCACCGTCCCAAACGCACTACGGCTCGATCCTCCACTTGTCTTTATAGTCATGGTGTCAAGAGTGGTTCTGTTCCTGGTCCCCGAAAGGAGAGTGGCATATGTTCCAAGCTGCTATTCCTTATGGTGCGGATACCGAGCTCGATGAGCACCAAATAAGATTTGAGGAAAATGATGAACTACTACGTCGACAACTACATCAAATGCAAGAAGGACAAGAAAAGATTTCAACAGACAAGAAGATTCGACTGATGGAAACAATAATGCAAGTAAAGCTCGAATAATGCAACTTTCTCCTTCCTACAAGTTTGAGATAGACCTTGACGCCACTCTTCTCGAGGCAACTACAATGACAGGCGAATTAGAAATGGAACTTACAGTGCCAGCATTTTGTCTGGCTCCCAGACGATATATGAATCGACCAGTGGAACATGCGATTGCTTAAAGGCCTTGATACAGGAATGCGAAAAGGGCGCGGAGACACCATGCTTGCGACAATATCGATATTTGATACTGATACAATCTATTTTATTACACATCATACCCCAGTTCTTTTCGGCGCATCATATGTATGGATTCTCCCTTATTGGTAGCTTCGTTATCGTCCTGTTCACCCTCATTTTCAATGGCCTGCAGTTCTTCCAAAAAGAGCATCTTTTCTTCTGGATGCAACAAATCGATCCCTGACTGCAACGCTTCCACTATCAAATCTACATCCATATCAAGAACTGCTTTCTTTCCACCATTTGTGGACTGTTGTTCATCTTGCTCGTGTTGTTGTCTCATGGCGTCCAACGGTGCTTCCAAGACTTCCGCCATGGTTTCGACATAGGCCGATCGATATTCTTCTTCAGACGGACCGTCTCTTGTTCGCTTGGATCCCCTTGGATTGGACGAATCGTCGGTGTCGTTCTCATTGTCATCATTGTCGTTCAAAACATCCTTCCACGCCGATTGGAGACTCTGTCTCATTTCGTCCATTTTGTCAAACAAGTCCCCTGGATCATCTCCTTCAAATCGTTGTGGTTCGTTGGATAACGAATCGATCAATTCCAATGCTCGGTCGGTCGTTTCCACCAGCCTCAAAGTGGCCAATTCCTCTTTTCCAAGATGATGATTCTCCAGCAATAAGATTTGATCTTCCGATACGGATTCTTCTTCTTCGTGTTGACTACTGTTGGATCTCTTTTTCGTCATGATGATGATTCTTCTATTCTACCTTGTCTGCCTCGGTATATTTTTCTGGTATTTGATAAAGACTGTCAATTGGTAGGTTTTGAAAGAGCCGAAGAAAAGGTGATAGCTGTATGCGCTGAATCTCTGTTAGATTATAGTCGATGACAAATGCTGCAAAGTTTAGTGTGTGCTTATTTTATTATGTTGTGGTTGTTGGTTGGAAAATCCATCGCGGCGCGGACGGGTTGCAAGACGGAGGTCGAGTGAATCATACGGACCAACCATTCTTCATCAATCATCATCTTCATCACAATAAGGTCCTTATTTATAGATCGTCTTTTCACAACACACAAGTACAAACACACAAAGAGTTGCCATACAAAGTCAGTCATGCCAGCAACCGCACCATTAATCAAGGGTTTCTTGCCGGTCCGTCTAAAGCTATCCAAAGATGACGAAACCTTCTTTTATGTGAAGGAACATCAAGCCGGAAAGAGTAATAATGACGATGACGACGGTGCCACTACTACTGCTACTACTTCGGAAGGAAAGAGCAACAAAAAGGCCAAACCTGGTTGCACCTTGTTTGTAGTCAATGCTCCAATTATTCCCGGAGTCTCTACCAAACTGGCGTTGCGATCCATCTTGGGACGCTTTGCCGACGTTTCCCGCGTGACGGTGGTGCCCAATCCACGACGGATTCGTCGTCGACCGGAGGATGATTCGGCACAAAACAATAATTTGACGATAGAGCAATTGGAATTGTGGTCCGACAAGCTTACTTTGCCCACCTTTTTGCCGCCCATTTTTCACGAAGGCAAGTATGCCCATGTGGTCTTTGCTTCTTCCAAGGGATTGAAGAAAACACTGCAGGAGTTGCATCGTGTCATGAGTAGTAGTGGCAATGGCAGCAGCAAAAAGAACAAGGCGAAAAAACCAACAAAGGATAGCGATGAGGACGATGACGATGGCGAGAATGATGATAATGATGAAGACAAGGAAGAAGAAAATTTGCCAGGTTTGACCATGGATCGTCTCGAATTACAAACCTTAGCGGATGAGACTTGGGCGCAGTACGAACGAGACGAACGTAAGAGACTTGGCAAGGATCCGCTCATTAATGAACTTAATGACGATGATGATGATGACGACGATTTTGAAGAATATGACGAAGATGGAAATCAACAATCCAAAAAGAAGAAACATAAGAAATTATACAGCAAGGAAGCACCTGCCCAAGGAGCCTTGGCTGTGGTCAAGCGATATTACGCAAGCAGCCAAGCCTTATCCAGAGCCGAACTCCTGGCCGAATGCAACCGTGTCATGGGTGAATACGAAAAAGCAGAGGCGGCCAAACGGAAGGCCCACCAGAAAGCCAAAGATGGAAACATGGTGGACGACGATGGCTTTGTGACCGTGTCCTATTCTTCGAATACAGCAACTGGAAATGCCGCAGAAGGAGGTATTCACAATCTGTTGGAAGAAAGCATTACCACCACTACCACCTCTCACAGTCGACGCAATGCGCCACCGCGAAGGCGCAACAATAACAACAAAAAGAAAAAGGGATCGGACGAGTTGCAAGACTTTTATCGATTTCAACGTAAGGAACACAAGAAACGGAGTTTGGCTGATTTGCGTACTCAATTTGAAGAGGATTTGAGAAAGATCAAGAAAATGAAACAAGAGCATCAATATCGACCATTTAAAAAATAATAGAGTCATCTTCAAATGGATAGCTAGACTTGCAAGTTCCGCAAATAGACTATAGTTCGAATGAACGATGAAAAAAAGCGATACTATTGTCCAGCATTTTCCATCGTTGTAGTTTACGCCGTAGTCAGAAAACCGCCATCAAGGCGCCTTTTGTTTTATTACAGCTGACAAACTTTCGATGTACCAGTGATGGAGTTTCCTTCTGTATGATCCATGTGTTAGCGACAACCAGGGCTTATTGACCATTGCAAATATAATAGATCTGAAAGGAGTGTCCTACTTACGGGCAAAACAAGTGAGGTTCACATTGGCTTCCATCTCGGCTGGGATAGTCCCAGATAACGAATTGTTGTACATGGAAAGGACCTCAAGGTTTTCCAGATGTCCAAAATTTGGGATTTGACCAGAAAGTTTGTTCTCAGACAAGTACAAAGATTCTGCAGTGCGTATCGATAGATTTCAAATGAGATTGATTGATTCATGCGAGTCATTGAAACCACAACGGAACTGCAACAAGTCGAGGTGGCAGATACATGAAACAATAGAGGCACTCACTTAAGTTGTAGAGATATCCAAGCCCGTCAGGGATGACTCCAGTAAGACTACAATCGAATAAATCGAGGTAGGCTGTAACGAATAGGAGCAAGCAAAGTGAACACAAGGCAACAGGGCTTTCCATGAGTTCGATGCACAACCGATGCGAGCATTCACAAGAGGTACGTACTTAATGCTCCAAGAAAACCAATTTGTTCTGGAATATGACCGCGAATGGCGTTCTGTCCCAAGTCCAAGTGTTCTGTAAAAGCAAAGAGAAAGTGAGATGGTGGAGTTAGGTTTATTGCGCGATCCCAACGGTTATAGAGTGAATGTAATTGAAAATCACTTGAACCTTACCCAGATTGGAGAGCAATTGCATTTCAGGTGGTATTGTACCTGAATGTTTTACTGTGTCCGAGTCCAAAAAGATCAATTGTTGTACACTAGTCTGGTTATCGCACTTCAGCTCGACTGTGTCTCCCAACCAAGATGTGCAGCTGTTTCCGTCCCATCCCTGCGACTCGATACCAAACGTATTCTTCACCACGGCGAGGGCGTATCTCTCCTGAATCAGACCTCTCACCACCAAACTACTGTCATCAGCTGCAAATTCCGCGCACATTTCAATTGTACGGCGGTCGTTCATGATATCTTGAACTGCCAAACCCCGTGGAGTTGTTAGATCAAAACGCTCTGGAATGGACTCCCTACACAGGCACGCAGCATCACCAAACGAAAATTCGTTCTGGAAGCAACCTACTGTATACGTTCTTGTATTGCCAGCCACGCACTCAAACTTCAAATCGGCTTCTTTCTCTAGATTTGCGTAGGGGAGGTAGAAAAAAAGATTCTCCGACTCGCTCATGTGGTAGACAATGGAATGATGCAGAGGCTCATACCAAGATTCATCGAAAGGCAAGTGACTCCTAAACCAAGGCAGTGTAATGTACCTTGTGGTTCCGTATTTGAAATGAGTCTCCATCCTGAAGCCATCTCCCTTGTAAAAGAAACTTCGAATGTCATCGTTCGTTAATTCTTCCCCACTATATTCAATTTTCAAATCCCATGCCGCTCCAGAGTACGCCCAGGAATTACCAGTAAAGTAAATGATGTCGATATCACCAGAATAACCATCAGCATCCGGTCTGCTAACATAGATGGACCGACAGGTTGTGGGGTCTCGACAAGGATATTCCTCACTCGGTTCAGTCACCAATTTTTCAAACGTTTTCTGGCCATTTTTGTTGGTTACATTGAAAGCAATGCATGGATCGTGAAAGTAGTGCAGCTCTTCTAGAGTGATGGAACAATATACACCAGGATCAAAGCGCACCACTTCAATTGGTGCGTACGCCCTGTCCCATTTCGTGGGCATGTGCCATTTTGCGGGATCCAACAGAGGCAAGTCGAAGGACCTCGTCGGTTCAGATATGGCCAAGACCTCGTTGTAATAAGAATCAGAAGGACACGGCGACGATCCAAAATACAGAGTCCATCCTCCTCCATTTTCGCGCTTGTCTATTTCTTCGCAAAATCCAAACTTGGCCTCACTTCCAATTTGAGAATATGACAATCGATTATTGATCAGACCATCTGCTACATAGCATCCACTGAACGAGGCAAGAAAAGGGTCCGCTCCAAAGCTGACATAGAAATCCTGAACCAAATAGGTACCACTGGCCTGTAGAAACGCAAGCTGGGCGAACCAAGCAATCATTACTGCTAACATGCCCAGCATTACGATCACATGAAAGTTACGATGTATCCAAAGACGAGTGTCTTCTTCGCGTCGAAAGTACGATTCAGCCACGTTCTCCGCCACTTCCTGCATGGAAGTTCCAAAGTACCCTTTGAGCGCAATATGAAATGCCAATTTGTCCATTTCTATAAAAAAAGTCGGATAAGAAATATGATCGAAGTAATCTAGCCTCAACAACGATGACGACAACTCACCTGAAATAAATTTGACACCCTATGGATATTGCGTTGAAAAGAACAGAAAGTGAGAATTAAGGATGAGGTCTAGTTGAGACCACAACAATCGACAGCCTCATAATTGCATGAGGACAACTTACGAGGAAATTGAGAAGCACGTCAAACACTGTATCGGCTTGTACGAGCAATACAAATGCGCATAATACACCCAGAATGCCCTGCAGCATTCGGAAGAAACAGCTCAAGTTCCACCGAGACCGAGTCATGTTTCGAAAATGGGTGCTCCCCTTGTAGTCCACTGGAATGCCAGCATAAAATCCTTCAAGTCCATCGCGAATGTCATCTTGATCGTACAGCGCAATGATGAGGCATAAAGCCTGTGCTCCTCGTACCAAGGGCTCCACATTTGGGGGCATGTCAAGCGGGCGTTCATGTCGACAAAATAAGTCGCTTCCGTCGCATTCTCCACCAAAGTCTACCCAACGTTTCGAACCAACGCGGTCAATAAGCAGCAACACAAACAATGTTAGTTGAAACCCCGCAATGATCAAAACTGATAGCCAAAAGGGAAGGCGTTTCCATGAGGTTGCACAAATTACTGAACAGAGGTCATTAGATAGTCTGAATTGCGGCTGCTTGAAAGCATTCGAAGGCGCTTCGTCGATTTCCTTGTCTCCAATGACATGCCACATATCACCACGAGTGGCTTGCGAACGGTTACTGTTTGAACCAATCAAGGATGTTCGCTCTTCCTGCGATTGCGTAACATGTTCCTCCAAGGCTTGCTGTGCTTGTTTCAGGTTTGCTGTCAGATCGACAATATCTGCATTGGACTTTTCTTGTGCTTTTTTGAGGTTTTCTTTCAAATCGTTAATCTCTGCATTGGACTTTTTCTCAAGCTGAGCCAAACGACGAGCCAAACGCTCGATTTCGTCTTGTTGTGCCATTGCTGTTGATGAGATTTCCGAAGGTCATACACTCAGGTCATCAGAAGATCGCATGCTACAGTAGCCAATAACGATCCGGTTCTGACCGCGTGTGCCTTCTTCTTATCATACGATTTTATGACGATGATTTATACCGTAGACACTATTAGGCAGTAACAAAGTTCCGACCAAAATTCATAAATAAACATGCAGTGGAAATAATTTCGAAATTATGGAAAACAAAAAGTAGGCCACGTCAAATATTCAGCCTAAAAAAGTACTTCAAAGATTTTTTGCGCGCCTCTATAGAATTTCGTTCGCAATCGATATCCAACAAAACAACAAATCACAACTTCCATCGTCAACCTTCCGACGCGGGCATCTCCACGCACATTTATTACCGCATTTGAATTGAGGATCGTATCTTCGACTCATACTGCATAGTCGTAACGTATTTCCCATGATGAGCGCAATTTCAAAATTGCGGGTACAACGTGTACCATACCGGTAGGGTACGCGGTAATAGAATACGAGTAATGTATATTATGGTCCGAAAAGTAGTAGTTGCACTGGGTCACTTACAGTACCCTGCAATGGTACTTGCCCGCACCTTGCTTCATGTGGCCTTTGCTCCCTCCAAGGGATTGAAGAAAACCTTGCAAGAATTGCATCGTTTCATGACTAACAGTATATAGTAGCGGCAATGGCAGCAGCAAAAAGAACAAGGCGAAAAAAACAGCAAAGGATAGCGATGAGGACGATGACGATGGCGAGAATGATGATAATAATGAACACAAGGAAGAAGAAAGTTTGCCAGGTTTGACCATGGATCGTCTCGAATTACAAACCTTGGCGGATGAAACTTGGGCGCAGTACGAACGAGACGAACGTAAACGACTTATTATTGGCAAGGATCCGCTCATTAATGAACTTAATGACGATGATGATGACGAAGACGGTTTTGAAGAATATGACGAAGATGGAAATCATCAATTTAAAAAGAAGAAACACAAGAAATTATTCAGCAAGGGATATTACGCAAGTAGACAAGCCTTGTCCAGAGCCGAACTCCTGGCCGAATGCAACCGTGTCATGGGTGAATACGAAAAAGCAGAGGCGGCCAAACGGAAGGCCCATAAAAAAGCCAAAGATGGAAACATGGTGGACGACGATGGCTTTGTGACCGTGTCCTATTCTTCGAATACAGCAACTGGAAATGCCGCACAAGGAGGTATTCACAATCTGTTGGAAGAAAGCATTACCACCAACTACCACCTCTCACAGTCGACCCAATGCGCCACCGCGAAGGCGCAACAACAACAACAACAAAAAGAAAAAGGGATCGGACGAGTTGCAAGACTTTTATCGATTTCAACGCAAGGAACACAAGAAACGGAGTTTGGCTGATTTGCGTACTCAATTTGAAGAGGATTTGAGAAAGATCAAGAAAATGAAGCAAGAGCATCAATATCGACCATTTATAAAATAAATAGAGCATGTTGATACTCTTCTTGGTTTACAATCATCTTCAAATGGATAGCTATAGGCTTGCAAGTTCCGTCGATAGACCATGTTTCGACTGGCCGATGACCAAAGGTTTCCCTGAGGTGATAAATTGTCAAGCATGTTGTACCGTACTCCATGAAGACTGTGCCTTAGTGAGCACACGCTGCCATCAATATGTTTTTTCATATTATAGCTGACAAACCTTGGATGTGCCAGTGATGGAGTTTCCTTCTGCAATGTTCATTTTTTTACTGTGAGAGGCAGGGCACATTGACGATACCAAGTAGCGACATTGGAAAGGATCGTCCTACTTACGCGCAAAGCAAGTGAGGTTCAGATTGGCTTCCATCTCGGCTGGGATAGTCCCAGTCAATGAATTGCTGTACATGGAAAGGACCTCAAGGTTTTTCAGGTTTCCAAAATTTGGGATTTGACCAGTAAGGTTGTTCTTAGACAAGTACAAAGATTCTGCAGTGAATGGAACAAGTTCAAAAGAGATTGATTGATTCATGTGAGTCATTGAAGCCATGAATACGTCGATTTCGACAGAGATGAAACAATAGAGGCACTCACTCAAGTTCGAGAGACTTCCAAGGTCATACGGTATCGATCCAGTAAGACTACAATCAAATAGATCGAGGTAGGCTGTAATGAACGGGAGCGAATTCGATCAGTTCGATGTACAACCGATACTAGCATTCACAAGAGGTACGTACTTAATGCTCCAAGGAAACCAAGTTCCCATGGGATTTCACCGAGAATGTCATTCTGTCCCAAGTCCAAGTGTTCTGTATAAAGAAAAAGTATGATTGAGGAGTTAGGTTTGCGCCATCCCAACGGTCATAGACTGGAATGGATTCTCACCGAGATTGGATAGGAATCTTATTTCAGGAGGTATTGTACCATAATGTTTCACTGTGTCCGAGTCCAAAAAGATCAATTGTTGTACACTAGTCTGGTTATCACACTTCAGCTCGACCGTGTCTCCCAACCAAGATGTGCAGCTGTTTCCGTCCCATCCCTGCGACTCGATACCAAACGTATTCTTCACCACGGCGAGGGCGTATCTCTCCTGAATCAGACCTTTCAATACTAAACTGTCATCAGCTGCTAATTCCGCGCACATTTCAATTGCACGGCGGTCGTTCTTGATATCTTGAAATGCCATACCCCGAGAGGTTGATAGATCAAAAGCATCTGGAATAGGTTCATTACATAGGCACACAACATCACTGAACCATGCATCGTACTCGAAGCATGTTGTATCAGGAATCGTATAGCCACCCACGCACTCGAAATTGAAATCAACTTTTTTCTCTAGATTTGCGTAAGGGATGGAATACTTGATGGTTTCAAACTCGTTTTTGGAGTACGAGATGTATTGATCCTCTGCCTCATACCAAATCAGATCGAGAGGTGACTGATACCAACCATCTACCACAGCAACGTACAGTGCCGTTCCTCCGTGGTCGGAAAGACTCTCAATCTTGAAGCCATCTCCTTTGTAAAAGAAGTTGCGAATATCATCCTTCGTCACGCCATCCCCACTATATTCAATATTCAATCCCCATGGCGCCACAGAGTACGCCCAGAAATGACCATTAAAGTAAATGATATCGATATCGCCAGAATAACCATCAGCATCCGATTTGCTAACATAAATGGGTCGACAGGTTGTGGGGTCTCGACAAGGATATTCCTCACTCGGTTCAGTTATCAATATTTCAAACGTTTTCTGGAAGTCAGAAGTTTTCTGGCGGTTTTGGAGAGTGACGTTGAAAGCAATGCACTGATAGAAAAAGTGGGACTCTTCTGGGGTGTCGGACGATGAGTCGTCACATTCTGCGAAATAGTCGTAAAAGCGCACCACTTCAATTGGGGTGTACGCCTTGTATTTATCGGGCGTGTACCATTTGGTGGGGTCCACAAGGGGCAAGTCAAACGACTTAGTCGGTTCAGATACAGCCAATACCTCGCTCTCATCATCAGAAGGACAGGGCGACGACCCAAAATACAGAGTCCATCCTCCATTCTCGCTCTTGTCTGCTTTTTTGCAAAATCCAAACTTGACCTCACTTCCAACTTGAGAATAAGACAATCGTTTATTGATCAAGCCATCTGCTGTATAGCACCCGTTGAACACAGAAAGAAGAGGATCCTTTCCAAAGTCCACGTGGAAGTGTTGCACCAAATATGTACCACTGGCCTGCAAAGTTGCAAGGTGGGCGAACCAAGCAACCATCGTTGCTAGCATGCCCAACATTACAATCACATGAAAGTTACGAGGTATCCATGGACGGGTGTCTTCTTCACGTCGAAAGTATGATGAAGCCACATCCTCCGCAGCTTCCTGCATAGAAACTCCAAAATACCCTTTGATCGCAATATGAAAAGCCGCCTCATCCATTTCTGCAGTTCGAAGGGCGGGGGGATAGTAAGAGGTTCGATGAGGAAGATGAACAAAACAAAGGAAACACAGCCGAGACGGCGGCAACTGACCTGAAATGAATTTCACACCCTTGGGATACAGCATTGAAAAGAATATCAAAATAAGGGTGACATAGATTCAAGATACAACCTGATTGTACCATGACAACTCACAAGGAAATTGAGAAGCACGTCGAACACTGTATCGGCTTGCACGAGCAACACAAACGCACATAGTACACCTAGGAAGCCCTGCAAAAAACGAAAGAAGCAGCTCAAGTTCCACCGAGACCGAGTCATTTTTCGAAAATTGGTGCTGCCTTTATAGTCCACTGGCATGCCAGCGTAGAACCCTTCAAGTCCATCGCGAATGTCATCTTGATCGTACAGCGCGATGATTAGACATAAAGCCTGTGCTGCTCGCACCAAGGGTTCCACATTTGGGGGCATGTCAAGCGGACGCTCATGTCGACACAATATGCTTTCATTTACGTCACATTCTCCACCAACGCCTATCCACCGATTTGAACCAACACGGTCAATGAGCAGCAACACAAACAATGTAAGTTGCAGCCCTGCAATAACCAATACTGTTATCCAAAAAGGAAGGCTTTTCCATGATGTGGCACAAAAAACGGAGCAGAGGTCATCTGGAAGTGTGAATTGTTGCTGCTTGAAAGCATTCGAGGGCGTTTCGTCGATTTGCTTGTCGCCAATAACATGCCACATATCACCACGAGTTGCTTGCGAGCGGTTGCTGTTTGAACCAATCAAGGATGTTCGCTCTTCCTGCGATTGCGTAACATGTTGCTCTAATTGTCCTAGTTTCAACTCGGAGGTTTCTTGTGCTATTCTGAGGTCGCTTATCTCGGCATTGGACTTTTGCTCAAGCTCGTCCAGGCGACGAACCAAACGATCCAATTCGTCTTCTGCCATCGCTGTTGAGGGATCTGCGGTTCGTGCAGTTTGGAAGTATAAATCAATACTGCGTTCTGTAGCGATGCCAAAGATCCGATTATGACCGCGCAGGTGCCCGCATTCCCTTATATTCGCTTGCTTGCCTTGCGAAAAAGACCATATCTTCGACTACTGTGACCAGAAACAAAAGGCCTGATTTAGCCGTTTGCGTCGCACGGATAAACGGTGCGCGGTGCGCCTATAATATTACCTACCGGTACTATTATACTGTACCGGTATGGTCACATATATATCGGTACTGTATGCTGTCTATTGGAAGAAAGCATTTTCGCCACCACCACTTCGCACAGTCGATGTGGGACGGAGCCGCGTAGGCGCAACAATGACAACAGAAGAAAAAGGATCTTCGGGATTCCAAGACTTCTATCGATTTCAACGCGTTCTTGGTTTAATATCATTTATTAGTGCATGTATATGTCTGTTCGATTGGCCAATGACCAACATCATAGAATTATGTAGATTTGGTGGTAGTGAGCACATAACCATCAATATGTCTTGTCTTAGAGCTGGCAAACCTTCGATGTACCAGTGATGGAGTTTCCTTCTGTATAATCCATGTGTTAGCGACAGCAGCCAGGGCTTATTGATAATAGCAAATATAATAGATCTGAAAGGAGTGTCCTACTTACGGGCAAAACAAGTGAGGTTCACATTGGCTTCCATCTCGGCCGGAATTGTCCCAGATAACGAATTGTTGTACATGGAAAGGACCTCAAGGTTTTCCAGATGTCCAAAATTTGGGATTTGACCAGAAAGTTTGTTCTCAGACAAGTACAAAGATTCTGCAGTGCGTATCGATAGATTTCAAATAAGATTATGATTCGTGTGAGTCTTTGAAACCACAACGGAACTGCAACAAGTCGTGGTGGCAGATGAAACAATAGAGGCACTCACTTAAGTTGTAGAGATATCCAAGCCCACCAGGGATGACTCCAGTAAGACTACAATCGAATAAATCGAGGTAGGCTGTAACGAATAGGAGCAAGCAAAGTGAACACAAGGCAACAGTGCTTTCCATGAGTTCGATGCACAACCGATGCGAGCATTCACAAGAGGTACGTACTTAATGCTCCAAGAAAACCAATTTGTTCTGGAATATGACCGCGAATGGCGTTCTGACCCAAATCCAAGTGTTCTGTACAAGCAAAGAGAAAGTGAGATCGTGGAGTTCCCAACGGTTATAGAGTGTATGTAATTGAAAATCACTTGAACCTTACCCAGATTGGACAGCAATTGCATTTCAGGTGGTATTGTACCTGAATGTTTTACTGTGTCCGAGTCCAAAAAGATCAATTGTTGTACACTAGTCTGGTTATCGCACTTCAGCTCGACCGTGTCTCCCAACCAAGATGTGCAGCTGTTTCCGTCCCATCCCTGCGACTCAATACCAAAAGTATTCTTCACCACGGCGAGGGCGTATCTCTCCTGAATCAGACCTCTCACCACCAAACTACTGTCATCAGCTGCAAATTCCGCGCACATTTCAATTGCACGGCGGTCGTTCTTGATATCTTGAACTGCCATGCCCCGAGGAGTTGATAGATCAAAAGCATCTGGAATGGGTTCATTACATAGGCACGTAGCATCACCGAACGAAAATTCGTTCTCGAAGCATCGTCTTTTCGCATCTGTGTAATCACCCACGCACTCGAACTTCAAATCGGCTTCTTTCTCTAGATTTGCGTAAGGGAGGTAGTAAAAAAGATACTCCGACTCGCTATTGTAGTAGGTAATGTATTGATGCTCCGGCTCATACCAATCTAGATAGATAGGTGACCGAAACCCACCGTCTGGGAGGGTAATGTACCTTGTGGTTCTGTATTTGGAATTAGTCACAATCTTGAAGCCATCTCCTTTGTAAAAGAAGTTGCGAATATCATCTTTCGTCACGTCTTCCCCACTATATTCAATTTCTAAGTCCCGTGTCGCTCGAGAGTTTGCCCAGAATTGGCCAGTATAATAAATGATGTCGACATCGCTAGAATAAGCAGGACCATCCGGTTTGCTAACATAAATGGGCCGACAGGTTGTGGGGTCTCGACAAGGATATTCCGCACTCGGTTCAGTCACCAACATTTCAAAGGTTTTCTGGCGACTTTCGTAAGTGGCATTGAAAACGAGGCATTTGGAGTCAAAGTCTGGCTCCTCTCGAGCAACGGCAGAGTCATAGCATTCCGTTCGATAGTCGTCAATGTGCACCACTTCAACTGGTTTCAAACGATTGTAACCATCTTGTCTGGACCATTTGGTGGGATCCACTAAGGGCAAGTCGAAGGACTCGGTCGGTTCAGATATGGCCAAGACCTCGTTGTAATTAAAATCAGAAGGACAGGGCGAGGATCCAAAATACAGAGTCCATCCTCCATTCTCGCTCTTGTCTGTTTTTTTGCAAAATCCAAACTTGGCCTCAGTTCCAATCTGAGAATACGACAATCGGCTGTTGAGCAGCCCATCGTCCGATGCTGAATAACATCCATTGAACAAGGAAAGAAGAGGATCCTTTCCAAAGTCCACGTGGAAGTGTCGAACCAAATAGGTACCACTTGTCTGCAGAATTGCAAGGTGGGCGAACCAAGCAATCAACACTGCCAACATGCCCATCATAATGATCACATGAATGTTACGAGCCCCCCATGGACGGGTATCTTCTTCGCGGCGAAAGTACGTTCCGGCCACATCCTCCGCCGCTTCCTGCATGGCAGTGCCAAAGTACCCTTTGAGACCAATATGAAATGCCACCTTGTCCATTTCTGAAAGTCGGGTGAGTAAGATGGACAAAGGAATCAATCTAGCCACATTGGATATGACAAAAATAACTTACCTGAAATGAATTTCACGCCCTTCGGATGTGAGATTGAGAGCAGAAAGTGAAAAGCAAGAATGAGGTCATGGGTTGAAAAAGATATGAGATACAGCCTGGTTTCATCAGAACTCACAAGGAAATTGAGCAGAACGTCGAAAACTGTCTCGGCTTGTACGAGCAACACAAATGCGCAGAGTACACCCAGAAAGCCTTGTAGAAATCGCAAGAAGAAACTCAAGTTCCACTGACCGAGAGTCATATTCCGAAAATTGGTGCTGCCCTTGTAGTCCACTGGCATACCAGCAAAGAATCCTTCAAGTCCATCGAAGACGCCCTGCTGATCATACAGCGCAAACACGAGACATAAAGCCTGTGCTGCTCGTACCAAGGGTTCCACATTTGTGGGCATACCAAGCGGGCGTTCATGTCGACAATAGATGTCGTTACCGTCGCTTTCATCGCATTCTGCACCAAATCCTACCCAACGTTTGGAACCAACACGATCAATGAGTAGCAACACAAACAATGAGACTTGGAGACCAGCAATGATCAATGCGGATAGCCAAAAAGGAAAGCCTTTCCATGATGTGGCACAAAACACGGAACAGAGGTCAGTGGGCAGCGTGAATTGCGGCTGCTTGAAAGCATTCGAAGACGCTTGGTCATTGTTGCCAATTACATGCCACGAAGTGCCACGATTTGCTTGCGAGCTGTTACTGTTTGAACTAAGCAAGAATGTTTGGTCGTCCTGCGATTGCTGCGCAACACGTTGTTCTAGTTCTCCCAGTTTCAACTCGGAGGCTTCATTCTTTTCTTGTGCCTGCTTGAGGTTTTCTTTCAAATTGCTAATCTCTGCATTGGACTTTTTCTCAAGCTCGTCCAAGCGATTGACCAAACGCTCCATTTCGTCTTCTGCCATTGCTGTTGAGATTTATCTGAAGGGCATGAAGTTGTGTTGCGAATGAATGGAACCATAATATCCGCATGCATGCAATTATGACTGACTGCACACGCGATACGGTCATAAATCTTTTCATTTTCAAAAGATCGTATCTTCGACTAATATGATCGTTTTGTACTGAATTAGCCGTTTCCAACTACGGGATTATTTATACTAAAAAAATAAAAAATAGTCATCGCCCAGAGCGTTGGATATAATGCCGGTACTATACCGTACGGTTCGTACAGACTTACTGAAAAGTACCGGTAACATACAGTACAGTATCTAGTTTGGCATCATGCAAAGCCTCGTACTGGTACTTCTTGCATTCATTCGATCAATAAGTTGCCACAATACGGCTACAGTAAATGGCATGAGATCTTAGACCTATAAACACAAGAGCAAGCAAGCAATTTCGGGCAAAGTGGATCGAATCAATGTTGGTAACGATGTTCTTCAGCTCCCAAACAAATGGTGCTTTCGACGTGGGCATCTGAAAGAGGTGGTCGGTGGTGGAAAACTGAAACACATTGGAAAACAAGTATTTCAAAATTGCACAGCATTGGAACGCATCGAAATATCGTCTTCTTTGGAAGTCATTGGTGACAATGCATTTAATGGATGCCATTGTTTGGCGGAGATTCACCTGCAAGAGGGCCTGCAGAGGATTGGGCAAGGTTCGTTTGAATATTGTTGGTCATTGAAAGGAGTCACAATTCCGTGCACTATAAATACCATTCGGCAAAGTGCCTTCAGTCGTTGTGTTTCGTTGACGGAAGTTCATCTACAGAGGGGATAAAGAAGATCGACAATTTTGCCTTTGCATTCTGTTTTTCGCTAAAAGAAATCAAGATCTCATCCACTGTTGAAACAATTGAGGATGCAGCATTTACGGAGTGCGTTTCGTTAGTAGAGTTACAGTTGGCGAGAGGCCTAAGAAGAATAGGTCATTTCGCCTTCTCGCATTGCCTGCGCTTGTACGAAACTGCGATCCCAACATCTGTAGAGGAAGTTGGAGACAACGCATTCTACGGATGCAAATCGTTGTCGGCGATGGATTTGGGACTAGGATTGAAAACTTTAGGACAGCATGCTTTCGCATATTGTCGGTCTTTGGAAATAGTGAGCATCTGCTCATCTTTGATGACAATCAAAAGTAACACATTCATCAATTGTGCATCTTTGGTGGAATTGTATCTCGAAAACTGTTTGAAGGCAGTTGGAGCCTACTCTTTTGCAAATTGCATCTCCCTGAAACGAGTCAAGATAGCCCGTACTGTGAGAGTAATTGAAGACTATGCATTTAGCAGATGCACATCTTTGACTCACCTCCACCTTGAAAGAGGGCTCAAACAGATTGGGCAATGGGCGTTTGAGAAATGCTTCTCCTTGGACCAGCTCAATATACCGTCATCAGTGGAAACGATTGAGAACGGCGCGTTTAGTGAGGCTCTATCCTTGACTGCGTTAAAATTGAAGGAGGGACTCAAGAATATTGGACAGAGATCTTTTCAGCAGTCTTTGTCGCTAGAATACGTCAAGACGCCCTCGTCAGTTCAAGAGATCGGAGACTTTGCATTCGAAGACTGCGCATCTTTATTGGGGCTGGATCTCAAGGAAGGACTGAAGACGATCAGAGCTGACGATCAGAGCTTACGCCTTTGCAGGATGTAAAAGCTTGACAAAAGTCAAGGTCCCGGCGACTGTGGAGATTATCGAATCGGGCGCTTTCTCTGGATGTGCAGATTTAGGCGAAGTAGAGCTGATGGGAAGACAAAAAACTATCGGTGAGTGTGCCTTCAAAAACTGCTTTGCTTTGCAACGTGTGAAGACTGCATCGATTGTAGGGGCTATCGAAGCTCATGCTTTCGTTCGCTGCCACTTTTTGGTTGATTTGGATTTCATCAAAGGTTTGAGGAGAATTGAAGAGGGAAGCTTTGCAGAGTGTTCTTCATTGAAGGACATAAATATGCCGTCATCGGTGGAGCTTATCGGAGATGGAGCGTTTTCAGACTGTAGATCTTTAAAGGATGTCGATATTCCGGCCTCGGTGGGCACTGTTGGATCTATGGCTTTCAGTCGGTGCGATTGTCTGACAGGTTTGAATCTGAAGGAAGGCTTGAAAGAGATTGGACATGGTGCTTTTGTCAGCTGTGTGTCGCTCCAAAATATCAGTATTCCGTCATCAGTTCAAGTGATTGGACGCAATTCGTTTCAAGGGTGTATTTCCTTGATGAAACTCGACTTGAAAGAAGGGCTCAAGGAAATTCACCAGGAAGCTTTTTCACATTGCAACTCTATCAAGGTGCTCAATGCTCCTTCCTCCGTGGAAATAATCGAGTCGTCCTCCTTCAAAAAATGCTTTTCTTTGGAGAAAGTGAGTCTGAAGGAAGGGCTAAGAAGGGTCGGGTATTCTGCTTTTGAGGATTGTACAGCTTTGCATGGAATTGAGATTCCCTCTACAGTAGTAGCCATCGGACACTGTTGCTTCAGAAAGTGCAAGTCTCTTTCAGATGTGAAGCTGTCTCCTCGGTTGTTGACTCTCGAAGACTCCGTTTTCAAGAGTTGTATGCGACTGCGAGCAATATCTCTCCCTCAATCAATTGAGACGATTGGGTATGCGACGTTCTGGGGTTGCTCTGGATTGGTGTCTGTTGAGTTTCCATATCAAAGAGCAATGAGTATTTCCTTGGACTCGTTCGGGAACTGCAGGTCACTCGCAAACATCTCAATCCCTTCACAGAGCACAGATGGCTCCTTTTTTGGTTGCGACCGGTTAGAAGAGCAACGGGGCGCTGCCGAAATAGGACATCTCACAACGTTACGTTGGCAAGAGCATCCAGTCCACAGGAAATGCCTGTATGCCTCGGTGACTACAGTGGAGGAGCTCCGCGAGGAAGCTGAGTACAGCAAGGTGGAGGATACTTCCCAACAGCACGGTTACAGCAACCTGGTGGATTCATTCGGCATGACACCGCTTCATGTTCTATTATCGTCAGCAACACCAAGGCTAGATCTGCTGAAAGTTTTACTAGATGCTTATCCATCGGCCGTGATTGGAATGAAAGACAGTCGCGGGAAGCGCGCTTTGGACTATTTGGTATCGAGCTGTACGACACAGTCAAAGAACTTGATGAAGGTCACCATTGAAGCATGGACCTTGAATCGGTCTTTCGTTCGAGCCAACGAGGTCGCTAGGAACGACATGACGTCGAGGATCGCCGCATTGTTTTCCGAATGGAGTGGGGAAGAAAAATTGGAACGACTGAGAAGTCTGTGTACTGCTCAAGAAGGGTATGAAAATGCCGAGAAAATCTCTCTTCTTGAGATGTGGCTTTGGAAAATGGCTATGTTATCTTTCGCAAACACTTATGGCGAAGGCCCGGTAGTTCGGAGTGCTTGTCGTTTTGGGTGTGGGGCATTGTTTAGCATTCCAGCGATCATTGAATTTTGTGGTAGGGACATAAAAGACTCATACTCTTCCAACTCCGACAACAGTGATACAAACAGCTCTTCCAGCTATTACCGAGGTCTTGATGAGGATTATCGTTATGATGCGTCTGACTACTAAGAACGCACACCTATTACGACGATTTCATTTTTATTGTCAACTATTACTGTGATCGACTTTTATGATTGGCAACACGTCAAGATTTGATGGTACCATCTCAACATAGGTTGGAATAATACATGTTCACGAATACGACTAGATGAATGTTTTCAAAAAATCAATTTTAAAGTTCATCCCCACCATGTATCCTATACCGGTCGCCATAGTCATAGTCCGGTGTATATTTCAATTTCCAGCCATCTTGCAACATCTCGATTGCCTCCCCGATGAACGGTCCACTGCCAACCAATACACCGATCACCATGATCACCCAGAACACACTGAGAAGCAATGGGATGTTCTGCCGACCCTGTTTGGTACACAATACATCCCAAGCCAGATGGATCGCACAAGCTGGGCCAATGGTAGTTCGAAATATAATGTAGACTACTGCAAAAGAAGGTTCCAGCAGAGAGTGTAGCATGACAATGAATTCCGAATGCTTGCAGCACTCCAATTGGATTGCAAACCTCGTCACAAACATTCCATTCATGAGCGGATTGCTAATTTCCCCTGTCAGCATTAGAATCATGGCCGAAATGTGACCAGCTCCAATAACGCGGCAAGAAATCATGTAGAAACTTGTCAGTACATGGTGGGCCAAGACAAGTGTTTCAAATTCTGTCAAGGGTAGGATATTCAGTTGATAGGAGTTTCCGATTAGCCAAAGTGCATCAAACAGCATGTAACCAGTACAAACTTGAAGACATGCTACGGCGGAATCTTTCATATCTGAATTGTGATCACTCAGTTTCCCCGAGGGAAAGTAGGCCCTAAAACCTAGTTTCCAGAACCATTCCGTCAGCAACCAGCAGAGGACAATCGAATGCACAATGGACGCCAAAGACGCAGCAGCGTCCGTGGTCATTTTGGATCGAATTGGCCAGCCATAGTAGGCGGTGAGAAGTTGAAAGAAGATAGTACGGATCACTGATAGGGCGGCAAAACTGACAAATGTAAAAGTGAAATCGAGCTTGCCAATTTGGATGACTTTGGGAAGACTACGGTAGCAGGAAAGTAAGAGTTTCAGCATTCCTCCAGTCTTTTTCATCATTTCCTTCTCTTGAGAGTCTTTTGTTGCGTTTGTGATGCTGCAAATGGCGAGGACTCAGATGATGTGAGGTTTTCCTCAATTTGGTGTCATCATTTTGTCAAAGAGAAAACGTGCGGTTGGAATTTTTGGATCATAGATGAGTTTTTGGTCGACTGCGAATCTCTGTCACTCGTCTGGGTCGACTGCATTATTCGTGAACTCGGAACTCACCAAAAAGAAGCATTGCTGGCGACCAAATTGTTTCGGAAAAAGCCTTAACAAACTGTGCGAATGCATGTCACATCGCTAAGTACGATGGTGACAACATGAGCGTGCCACACCAAAAAAGATTTGGGTCGACAACACAAAACCAAAAACCTCAATCTTGTCAAAGGAGATAAAGCAGGAAGTCACAAATCAAAAAGTCACACATTTGCTTTCCATTGCAGCTTGACAATAAGAAAAGAGAAATACAACAATGCCAGACAGCAGCAGCGATTCCGATTCGGACACTAGTTCGAACGCCGACACCAACGAGGACACTACAACCGAATCTGGAACCGATTCTGGAACCAACGAGGATACTACCACTGATTCTGGGACTGGTTCCGACACTGGGTCAGATACTGGTTCTGGCGCTGGTTCGGGCTCTGGTTCTGGTACTGGGTCCGATACCGGGTCCGACACCGGTTCCGACGCTGGTCCCACCACTGGTTCTGACGGC
The DNA here is from genome assembly GCA_933822405.4 of Cylindrotheca closterium. Lineage (NCBI taxonomy): Eukaryota > Bacillariophyta > Bacillariophyceae > Bacillariales > Bacillariaceae > Cylindrotheca > Cylindrotheca closterium. The sequence continues at coordinate 43,107 of CAKOGP040000147.1, read as the reverse complement.
GATGACACTGAAGAAAAGGAGGAATCTGGTGACGATGAAAAGCCGGAAGAGTCAGGAGAGGATAAAAACGAAGAATCAAATGATGACACCGGCTCGGATGATGACGATTCTGATTCTGGCTCCGGCTCTGGTTCCGACGATGGGATGGTGGAAGAAGAAGTCCTCGACGACAGCGTTCACGAGGAAATTGTGGACGAAGGCTTGCCTACAATCGAAGAACATACCGAAAGCGAAGCTGCGGGACAAGAGACAGCGTCTCCCGTTGGAACCCCAGCTGGCACCCATGTCGAAACTATCGATGAAGATGGAGAATCCAAGGATGGGGACCGTGCATCACCAGATGGGGCCGCCGACAGAGACTTGGAGGCCGACAGAGACTTGGAGCGTGGAGTTCAATTCACGGCCGCTCCGAGGAAACCCAAGGAAGACGATGGAACCAATCCTTTTGTCACTTTCTTCTGTTGCTTGCTCTTTTTTGCCGTTCTCGCTGCTGCCATTGCGGCTCCCATCGATCTAATGGATGGAGGCGGCGGGACGTCCCTCCAAGCTACCCAGGTCAGCCGTGGCAATGATGGCGGCAGCAACGTTGGTCCAACCCCCACACCGGCTCCACAAGCCTCATCTCCAACTACGCCTACCACTCCTACCACTCCAACCACACCAACAAGTCCCTCGGAGCCAACAAGTCCCACCGCACCTACAAGTCCTACATCCGCCCCCGCTGCGCCCGGAGCAACACCAGCTCCTTTTGTTTCAGGACCCACTGAAGCACCGACGGAAGTCAACTTGGGACAATTTTTGAATACCTTCCTCTTTCCACGATTTGGGGAAGCCCCGTTCGAAGATACCAACAGCGCCGAATACAAGGCTGCTGATCACATGGCCAGTAACGACCCATACATTTTCCAAGGTCCTGTGGAAGATGAAGACGAACTTGGTGATCGTTATGCTCTCACTGCAATGTACTTTTCCTTGAATGGAGAATCCTGGACAAGCTGTGGCTTGGAGTCCGAAAATTGCTTTGCGGAGAACTGGCTCGCTGGAGATGTCTGTGCCTGGGCTGGCGTCGCTTGTAATGAAGGTGGACGAGTGACAAGCATTGACTTTTCCGTCGGTTTCACTGGAGGAGCCACCGCGGGAACCCTGCCTCCAGCCATCACTTTGTTGACAGAGCTGGAAGAGTTCAAGTTGACTAGTGGCGAGGTTACTGGATTCTTGCCCAACGAATTTTTGGGTTTGAGTAACCTAGCGGTTCTAGATTTGAGTGGCTTGGCCTTGAACGGCCCTCTTCCTGCGGGCCTTGGAGACCTTAGCAATTTGAGTAACTTACTCTTGGCCGATAACTCTTTCACGGGTACTGTTCCAAACTCGTTCGGCGGCCTGTTGGATCTGCGTAAGTATTGCCAACCGTCAGCTGTGTATTCTTCCACTCTGGTTTCTAATTCTTTGTCTTTCGCTTATTAGGATCTTTGACGTTGGACGGGAATACGCTTTCGGGAAGCATTCCAGCTGGTCTTTGTGACCTTGGTTTGCCTACCTTGACCTCCAGTTGCGACTCCACAGAGTTTATCTGCGGCTGCTGTACTTCTTGCTCATAAGTGAATCGATTGATTCTGTTTAACGAAGTCGAATAAGAACCGAGAAATGCAACTTCCTTGCCTTCACCTCGGTGCCTGATTGAGGAGGAGCTAAATGTATTGTGAATATTAGAAGTTGTCTTCATCTTTCGCTATTGTCTCTGTCAGTTAGTACGTAGTACCACCATGATATGAGTGTCGTGGCTGGCTGGGAGTTTGGCACAAGCTCCTAGAGTGGTGTAATATTGTCCTCGCTTTCAATCTAGTATCGACAGCGCCCAATACCATGATGGGGTCTAGTCGAACTCCTTCCTTCTGCGCGAAGAATCATCGAGTACCATACCTTTCGTACTATGAATTGCATTGTTTTGAAAGAGGGAGTAAAAAGAGAAACCTATTTCAGCCCATCGAATCATTCGACCCGTCACAATGATGATGTCACAGCCACCACAAATAATAAACGCACTCATCAATATAACATCGTCGTAATAAAATATGTCTTCATCATCATCATAGTCATAACATAAATCACTATACAACCGTCTTGACAATCACTGGATAAAATGAGCCTACCAATCGGATGGGGTGATCGACACAACACAATGTCTGAAAAAGACATGAAACTTGGTGGAGCAGCTGCTACCAAATTTGCCAGCAAGAATTCTTATGATGGAGCAGCGAGTGCAACTTACAAGTCGACCGATCAAGTGCGCGAATATTATCTCAGTGAGATGGAACGTCTGAAAGAAGCCAAGGAAGTAGAGCAGTCCAATACATCTACAACGAATGAAGCTTCTGGTACTTCTGTCTCCTCTTCGAATGTCCCCGACTTTTGGGCGAGTCGGCAAAGGGAACGAGACTTGCAAGCTAAGCAAATGGGAGTATTTGCACGCAACGCTACCACCATGCCCCAGCAGCAAAATCAGTCAGTACCATCATCTTCTCCAGTTTCAGTAATGGCGTCAGCTACGTCATCAACGACTGGTGCCTCAAGTGGCAGTTCCTTATCTCCCGAAGTTGCCCTTGTTCAGATTGCTACCAATACTCTAGAAACCATGGCAGCTGCAATGGAAAGCAACAGTCAAACCAAAATCCCCATGTCAGAACGGGCTGCATTTGCTAATGCAATGAAACGAGCCATGGCTGCCTTGGCCAAACAGTCGAGCTAAGAAAGGGCAACCATGATCATCATGTTCGAAATAGAAATAATAGAAAACTGGTGTCTATTATTTCCCATTCTGTCGACCAGGCGTTTATATATGTCGAATATTAGATGATCGTTCATGCATAGCAGAAAAAATACACTAACGCTGCGTATGGAAGACACGGCTGAAAAAAAAAACAGTGCAGCAAAGTTAGTTCTGCAAACACTATGCAACTGCAAACACATTCGCATTCACACTACTAACGTCCCTCGTAAGACTTTTTGGCCTCGTAATAATCCCCCATGGTAGGGGATGGAGCTGGCACGAAAGCAAATCTACGACTCGTCCGATTCAAACCAATTTTTCAGAACTCTTTTTTTCATCTATTTTGTCATTGGACATACAAGAAGACAAGTATCAACCGACGATTCATGTCTATTCAAGGAATTTTCATTGCCACTGAGGGTTCAGCACCCATGCAATCATTGGAGGAAGCCATACTGATTGAAGGATGTGGGATTGAAGGCGATCGCTATTGTTCCTCCACTGGGACGTACTCTTGTCTGAGAGGATCCAGTTTGCGAAAAGGAGAAAAAGAAGCTGGTCGACAAATCACTTTGATATCAGCTGATTCTGTCAATAGCACTCTTCGGGAACAAGGTATGACATGCCCAGACATTGGCAATTTGCGACGAAATGTTGTCCTCCAAGGAATATCAGGAGAGGAGCTGCTTCGTTCAATTGGACATGTTATTCGACTAGGGGACAACTGTCAAGTAGTAGCACATCGGAATTGCGTACCATGCATGTACAATGAACGCAAAAATAATATCCCAGGGCTAATGGAGGCGATTTTTGACGTGGCCGGTGTCTCCTGTGAAGTCTTGGTAGGCGGACAAATTCAAACAGGCAACACTGTCAAAGTCTTGTGGGATGAGAAGAGAGAGATTGATGGCGGTCTTCAATCGTCAGGATTCTTTGTCCGACCCAAAGAGCGAACAGCAGCAATGGTCAAGGAGGGAATAGCCGGGAAACGGGAGGCAAAGGAAGCATTGATGAAAACAGACCCAGAAGGTGTTGAACGTTTAGAAAGATCTTACAATTCAGTGGGGATAAAGTTTTGGCCTGCAGACAAGGAGTAACAAGACTGCCAAAGTAGCAGAAAGAGAGACTAATTTTGTTGCTGCAAATTGGCGTATTCGTCAATCTTGAAGAGGCGACGACCATCACAAAAAGACAGAAAGAGATTCTACGAAGACAAACTGTGTGTATGTGGTATAATAGTGCTGTTAATTAATTACATGTGGTTATAGTAAATAGTAAATTGTTTTATCCTAATCCCTTCGGAGCTGATCAAGAAAGCGTCTCCAGTCGAAGTGGCCAAAATATCGCCGACAGCTCAAGCTTGTTGCCTTGGGGACAAGGAGACTGGAATGCTTCAAATCATTTTTGATATTACGCTCGTCTGCTTCCTTTGATCCCTTGATCTGAACGCCGCTGCTCTTGGCAACGTCCAACAGTACCTGCCATCCTTCTTCCAGTGAAACAGCTGTAAGATCTTCTGGTACTTCCGGCTCGGTTGGGTTAATTCGGATGAATCTTGCTCGATCGCCAAGCTCCCGCGCAAATGATTCGACGGGGAAGCGGGTCACAGTGGGAGTATTGAAGCCTGCGCCAATCTCGACAATGGCAACTATCGGTTGATCGATGCCACCATCAATCTTTGCCTGCATCCATTGTTGGATCCTCTCAGCCTGATGGGCATATTTGTGATGGAGAAACCAGCCTCCGCCTCGCACATTACCAAACATGTCACTGTTGCAACGGGGGCACTTTGGAATGAGCTCTTAAGGGATCATACCATCTTCGCTGAAGTGTGGAAGTATTTTATCAATATATGGGCGCGAATCAAACACTGAATCTGGCTGGCATGTATCGAGGCATTGCAACCAGGTCCATTCGCCTTGCGGAGTGTAGATCTTGGAAGCATCGAAACCACTGCGTTCAAAGCAAGCATCCACATTGGAAGTGAGAACAAAGTAGTCCTTCTGTCCCACAAGCTTCAACAACTGGTCGTAGCCTTCATTCGGAGTAAAATTCCAGCGCATGTTGTCCATATGCTTTGCGTTCAGAGCCCACTTGGCTGTTGGAGGAACGTCTCGATCTCTTGATAGCCCCATACATTCGTAGCTGGTCTTGTAGCCCCATTTAGGAACCAAGGGTAGGCTCTAGTGAAATCATCGGGATTTGTGTAGACCATTTCGCCTTCCTTGACACTCATGCCAGCACCAGAACAAATCAATACGGCATCCGCATCCTCGATCCATTGCTTTGCGAGATCAATGGTTCTGTCGCGAAGGCTTGGTGTAGTGGTGATATCTGCAGCTGAAGTAGAAAAAACTGGAAAATGTTTTGGATATAGATCCCAATCCGCATTGGTAAACACATTGAAGACGACTTGATCAAGTCTAGACTCTGGGTGCTTCTCCAACCAGTGCCGAACTGTCGACAATGCTATTTCAGTGGCATCTTCTTGTGGATCCAAAGGTACCGGTAGAGATATAAGGGAAAGCAACACTACCAATCCCATCAGTCTTGGAGCCTGTTTCCAAGACAAGTTCGTAGGTTATTTTCAAGTCTTCTCGATCCTTACTGGTCAGTCCATCGACATTATTCTTTAGCACTTTTGGACCTGTGGCATGAATCACATGACCGCTTGGCAAGTGATATCCAGCAGTTACAATTGGAGGAGTTCCAGTCGACAGTGATGTTCTACGATGATTCGTTTCTTTCTGACATTCCATGCGAAGTCTTGGACCGGCTTCTCGATGAATCACATTGTCAATGCATCGATACTGAGGAACAAAACAACCTAGTCCTTGATCGTTGGCGGCATTCACAATCGCCAGGTTCTTTCCTTCAAGCTTGGTGATATCACCCTTCCATACAGAGATCTTGGTCGACCCAACAGTAGCAGCGCAAGGGTGCTTCATCACATCTTGAACTGGAATGTTAGTGCGAGTCTCTGCTTCTTCCTTCCAAATCGCATCAATCAAGTTCAAAGTTTGCTGACGCCAGCTGACATTAGAAGCGATGAGAACATCGCCCAACAGTTGACGGTAGGTCTCTGGAGAGTCTTGTTTCAAGGAGTTGATAGTCTGAGAGGCATCGTAACCATCGTCATCACGGAAGACAGCACAAAGTGTTGCTTGGAGTGTTTGGGGATTTTTTAGGTTCATGTGTTGTGGTTTTGGAAATACTGCTGTACTTGGAGAGTTTCTATTTTGTGTCCGAATTGTGTTGCAAACGGAAATTATCGGACGAACATCAAAGACTTCCTCATCGAAGGTACATTACGGTACCTGGTACCCACTCTGTAGTAATCGTGTTTTGAGACTTTTTTAGTTAACACTGTTACGGACAAACGAAGTACAGACAGCGTCTGTCATGCGACTTAAACACGACAACTACAGAGTGACCTGGTACCCGTAGTCTTCCTCCCTGTTCTCATCACCGGTTGACGAAAGGGCGCGCAATACGACTGACTCCTGGAACATCGCAAAAGATCCGCTTCCATTTCCAAACAATAAACCTCTTAACGACTAGCTCCAAGAACTTCACTTCGGGAGTGAATACAAGATACGATGCCATCACGACTTCCTTTGGATTTTGCCATGATGCTCTCACAAATTCACTGATACCGATAATGCAAACAAAGAAGACTCTCAGAGCACTCATCACATTCCAAACCCTCTTGTTTTCTTCTCCACTCTCACGTCGTGACTTTATTACAACAGCAACTTCAAGCGCACTAGCACTCAAGGCAAATAACAAACTCGATACCATGACAAATATTCCGGAAGATAGATCAGGTCAGACCGCCAAAATTTGGGACAGATTTGCCAAAGGATACGCTAAGCAGCCTATTGACGATCAGGAAGCATACGAGAAGAAACTGAGTATCACCCAGAAATACCTCACAAAGGACATGGAGGTCCTAGAGTATGGTTGTGGTACAGGAGAAACAAGTCTAATCCATGCTCCATTCGTCAAGCATATCCTCGCAACTGATATTTCTGGCAAGATGCTCGAAGCCGCACACAAGAGGCTTGCGGCGTCGCCAGTAAAGAATGTAGAATTCCAACAAGTGTCTATCGATCAGCTGCAACTCAAGAACGAAAGCAAAGACGTTGTCCTCGGACTCAGTATTCTGCACTTGCTCAAGAACCGAGACGAAGCCATCGCCAAGACCTACCAGTGGTTGAAACCTGGAGGTATATTTGTATCGAGCACAACCTGCGTTGGAAGCATGGGTTCCGCGCCTTTCCTAAAGCGCATCTTGCCTATTGGCAGCTTCTTCGGTGCCCTTCCGTATGTCAATACTCTGACCAAAGAAGATTTGAAAGAAAGCCTGATCAAAAACAAGTTTGAGATCGAGTACGAATGGCAACCCAAGAAGGATGCAGCGGTTTTTATCATTGCACGAAAGAGTGCCTAAACCAGCATTGTAACAATAGTAACTAGCAAAAGAAAGTGTACCAAGGATTTTATCTGTCTGAGGTTTCATTAGTCGGTACACATATACCCACCAGACAAGTACAATTGAATGAATAAATGATCATCGTCCCCCATTTTCTATCTCTATTACATGTTTTGTTTCGTTTTGTTTCGCACAAATGACACATTTCCGCACAAGAAATGTCATTGGATACAACTGCGCTCAGATCTGATCTGAATCGTCTCAACGAATAGGATAAAATCATCGGAAGATAGTGAAGAATGCATTGGTCTGAATGAGTTCGTGACTCAATAAAACAGGACTAAAAGAGCCGAAGTGGACAAAGACCAAAGAACAGGCCAAAAGTCATATGACTTCGAATTCGAAAGAATAGCCTATTTTTAGAGTTGTCAAAAAAATCAAGACTCTCATCACAAAAACAAAAATTCAGAATTGAAAAGCAACTCCTCAACACAAAAATCAAACATAATGCCTGGCATCAATCCCAATAATCCTGCAGCAGCTGCTGCGGTGCGACGAGGCATGGCATCACTCGGCGCATTTTATGGCTCATATTTCGTCATCGGAATTGGATATCCACTCTGGACCGGGGAGCGGCTGACGGATACGATTTCCAAAGCTTGGAAGATCGAAAAAGACCCGAAAAATTGTGACTGCCAAAGTTACTACGAGAAAGATGACGAATACTACAAGGCAGCGGGAGTGAATAGATAGTGGATGGGTTCATGCTGTCGGTCGAATACACAATCGAATGTGCAACGTCAACTAGGCACAAACTAACAATGTCGTCAAACCAAAACATGACAAATTCGGTTGCAGTTTGCAGCTGAAAACGACCAGAAAATTCAAAATAACAAAGAATCTTCACAAGACCATCATTCTATTCGATACTAGCTGATCAGCTTCTATCTACGTCTTGCCCCCACGCCTTATCGGAGGAGCAGCTTGTCAATGGTGCTTTGAATTTGTCGAGAAAGACAGATTCACCAGACAGCAACACTCCACAGTCGCAGGAACAACAGCAATTGCAAGGTGGCATGTTACATACTAGCTCTCTTTCCTCTACATTTCTAGGGCATCAAAAAGTGCGAAGGTTCCTGCAGAGGAAGGCAACCTAGCAGCAGTTGAGGATACCAGCACGATCGTGAGTGCATTTGACTTCATCAAGAATGAAGAGGTCCAGAGACAAGTCGACAATCTTTCCTAGGCAGTGGTCCAACTTTGGTTGTTGGTGACCCACTCAGCCTTGAGAAAGTAATCTAACGCTGGAGAGGCGCTAATCTTGGTCCTCAAATGCAAGCAAGTCTTGGCAATATATCATTCGTAGAGTGATGAGTCTTTTCACGGTCGCCGCAATCGATTTATATTTGGCATAAATGTCTTTGATAGATAGCCATTCTGGTAGACGAAAAGCATAACTATTAGAATGGCTAGACGAAAAACATAACTATTACAATTGGATCTCATGATCTTATTTCTTTCGCGACGACAATTTCCCTGGAACCTCCATCAAGGCCCCATCCAACGATACTTCCATGGCCACCCGGTATGGGTGTCGTATCATGATGACAGCAGTTTATGGATGAGACACGATGGAGGACTCGAAGCCACGATAGAAGCGAGATGAAACAATTTTCGGACTCAACTTCAATGCTGTGTCGACTCCTCGACTGCGCTTGATAGGGAGACAGACACGATTGGGAGGATTTGTATTCGGTCACATGAACAGACGTAACTTCTTGGGTGCCGGTACACAATTCCAGACTCGGCAGGTGGCTGACCTTTCCATCTTTCGACTACCCAATCCAGAGTCTTTTTTGGATAGAGGCAACTCCAAGGACCTCACTCGCTTAACCCCGATTCTCCAAGAGAAGTTTCAGCAAAGATCTATGTTCTTCCATGCGTCACTTCGTGTCAGCATGGTCGTCACCATGCATCCTTCGACGAATCTTGAGGGCTTCTGCACTCGTAGCAACGGCTTGTCCCAGCTTCCCCTGGTCAACTCTTATAGCCGACATATTCTCGAGCAATGCTGCAGTAGTGGGACCGATTAGGGAGTTTTCCAAGCAAATATCCAGTGCCTCATTGAAGAGCTGCATCGCTTTTTCTGAATCGCCGTCCGCTTTCATGGCCAATCCTAGCTCGTTCAGATCTCTCATTTTTTTCTCGAGCCGAAGTAATTCAAGGGGCCGCATAAGCTTTTTTACTTCGGGATGATCATCGCCGAGCTCCTCATTGCCAAGCTCCTTTCGACGAAATTTGATGGCTTTCGCGTAAGACTTGATGGCACCTTCTATATCTTGTTTGACGCATGCTTCTGCAAGTTGGCCGTATGCTACTGCAAGTTTTGCATATGTCTGTACTGTTGTATAGTGCCTTTCACCTACGGTTTCAATTTGCATTATCAGCGCTTTGTTGAGAACCCCCGTCGCAGCTTCGACGTTGCCCTGTTTGCTTAGTATGACTGCTATACTTGAAAAAGTTTGTCCCAGCAAAAGTACAAAGTCAGCTTTCAACAATTCTAATCGATTGCGAATTTCAATGCCTCTATCAAGCATCTGTAGAGCATCTTCCGACCTATGTTGAAGTGCCAGAAGCTCTGCAATTCCATGGTATGAAAGTACAACACCGGGGTGGTCTTCCCCATGTACTTGTAGCAGTGTAGCAAGTTGGAGTTTGTGTATCTTGGTTGATTCTGAGTACTTGTCCTGCTTTTTCAATGAATGGGCTAGATGATGATACAGTTCCGTGACTTCAGGATCTGTATATGGAAGAATTTTGAGCTTGATGTCCAGGGCTTTCTGGAACATTTCTTCGGCTTTTTCGTCATTGTCTTGTGCTTGAAGAATCATGCCAATGCTCATATACGTGTCCGCGGTCTCACGATGCCTTCCCAATTTTTCCATACGTATCGCGAGTGCTCTGTTGAGTTTTTTTTTAAAGCTTCATCGTAAGTTCCTTCATCTGATAGTACAATTCCAATATCATGGAGTATCACAGCCACAGCAACTGAATCTTCACCTAGCTCTTTCGTCCGTGTGTCCAACACAAGCTCCAGATTCTCCCTTGCCTTTTGAAAGTTTCCTTCAACATGATAGACAAGGGCCTCTTCGCGTAATTTCTCAACCGAGTCTTGTCCGTTGTCCTTCATTCTTTGCGTTCTAAAGTAGTATATGCGCGCCTCAAGTCTGGTTTCTCCTTCTTTGAGATGACTATAATGAGGAACCGTGCATGGTATTATTATGATATACAGTATACAAGCACATTATATTTACCAAAAGACACCGGCACGGTCAGTCTGGCCTCCACCTCCAACAGGTCGCTTGAATAATGTGAGTGGATGGACAGACAAAGAGTCGGAAAATAAGTTTGGCACCGACGTCTCTCAAAAAAGTAGCAACACACATGACACAATCCAAAAAAGTAGCTTTGCACATGAAAACAACCTGCCCCCGCCCTTCTCCCAGGTCACCGTCCATCATAACTTGTTGTCATTGCCTTAGAAAAGAACGCATTCCCCATGTCTCTCTTGGCCGAACCATCATCACAAAGTTATTTAGAACACCAATTACAAAATGCAAAAGCAAGGGAGCTGCAGTGGAAGGCCGTACTTCCCTTTAAAGGCTTGATTGACCATGAAGACGAGACAGTCAATTTATTTGACTATGTAGGCAAAGAACAACAGTGGATGAACTAAGTATTCCTGCCAACCTGTTGACAAAGGAACAATGTCGGATCATCTATGCCCAACAGCATGCATTTGTTGGAGGCACTCAAGCACGAAAAGTGTTACTTGAACTCAGACACGGTTTCATATCTGCCTCCACACATAGAAGAGTGATAGAAACAGCCCCTGATGCTATAACCGCCAAACCGGGAACTGGCCGGTCATCAGCCTCTGAGCTTCTGAACTGGCTCCGCCGTGAAGCCTCCAAGCCTGGTGATTCAAAGATGTCTTATTGTGTTCTATCGTATGAAATTAGACCTGAGACACTCAACCTTGTTTCAGATTTCATCCGGAAGCCAGTCGGACGACCATCCAAAAGCAATCCGCCCATGGCACCCATTGAAGTTGCTAAAAACCTCACATACACAGATCACTCGCCAATTGTCGGATTGTCTAAGACAAGCAAAGCCAAGGAAGCATGTGGACAACTATTCACAATTGGAAACGTAAATAGTACAACCGAGGAAGGGGAGACAGATGGTCTTGATTCTATCAATCAAATGTCAAAAGAGGAGACCAAAATTCCGCTGAAATCTGTTGCACCCATGGAACAGCTAACAACCCAAAGCGAGATACGGCTTCACCTCAATTCAAAATGTCCTTGGGTGAACTCAAACCGAAGCCGTGTTCTCATTGGGGCTTCCTGGATGGTAGAGGAGGACAAACGCCAGTTTTTGAGGTACCCAGAAGTACTTTTCATGGATGCCACGCACAAAACTAACAATGAAGGCCGCCCTCTTCTACTCATTTGTGGTCGGGACTCTGATGGCAAAGCCTTCGTTATACTGCGTGTGTTCATGCCAAATGAAACTTCCGCATTTTATAACTGGGTCTTTCAGGAGGCCCTCCCATCAATGTTAGGCAAGGAGCATTTGGAGCGGGTCAATTTGGTTCTAACTGATGGTGATTCTAATGAATTCTCAGCTCTTGAAAATTCAATGCTTAAGTTGCTACCAAATGCACTTCGGGGTAGATGTGGGCACCACCTCATTAAGAAAACGTTGCAAAAGAAATCCATTGCGCCTTCTTATTTCAAAAATAGGGTATTGGGAGAGGCTATACTGCAAGAAATTGAAGGTTGGGTCCGTTCTTGGGCAGACGGATCTTCCTGTCTCACTGAGGAAGAGTTTATGTTCTCCAAAAACTTGTTGCTGGATGAATTGCGGAACAATGAACAGCTACAAGAGGTCATGGGGCTGGAGAGCGTCGGCAAACTCATGGACTGGGTCGACACAGATGTACTGCCCCATGAAAAGAACTTTGCCCACTACATGAAACGAGACCATCGGTGCCTTGGGGAATATGTTACTAATGCAACCGAGGGATTAAACTATGCTGCCAAACACAGTTCAATGTCCGCAAAGCCAGATCAGAAAATGGTCACTTCCGCTGGAGCCATGCATAGCCATGATGACATGAAGAATCGAGAGAGGAAGAAAAAGAAGTTGCGCCAATTTGAGGATACACCCTTATTCCTTGAAAGGGGTAACAAAAGGCACAACTCAGATTGTTTCAAAGAGCTTGTACCTATTGGCCGATCTATTATGATGGATCAAGTGGAACAGAGTGCCGGCAACTCATACCGAATCTTCCAAATTTCGCCTGGTTTGGACTTGTGTGCATTTGGCTCCTCGATGTTGTATTTCTTTAACAATTCGGATGCATTGTGGTCTACATCACCATAGTGTTCCTTCAGTTTCTTTTGGTAGGAGGTTCGAGCCTTTTCAGTTCGAGCTTTGAACTGCTTCTTTGATTCTTTGTGTGCTTTGGGTTGTAACATTTTGTCAAGACCTGTCAGAAATTCATTAAAGTTTTCTCCCACCTCTTCAGACTCTTTCCCTGCCATGAAAGGTTGCAACTCCCTCTTCATTCTCAACTGCTGCGCCCAACTTTGCTCACCATTATCAATGTCTCTTCTCCTTCTTGTTGGAGAGGATGGCTTCCAATAATCTAAGGGTGCCCCGTCTTCACGCATTATTGTGGCGGCAGGTGCACCTTTCTCTACTGGACTGATTTTTTTTTGCTCTTCATCTAGCAATCCATTCGCTGCTGGTCCGATTTTGTTGGGCTCACCATTATCAATGTCTCTTCTCCTTCTTGTTGGAGAGGATGGCTTCCAATAATCTAAGGGTGCCCCGTCTTCACGCATTATTGTGGCGGCAGGTGCACCTTTCTCTACTGGACTGATTTTTTTTTGCTCTTCATCTAGCAATCCATTCGCTGCTGGTCCGATTTTGTTGGGCCCTTGATCTAGCAATCCATTCAAGAAGCATACGTTGGACGGCGGGGCATTGAAGCATGCCCCAGCAAAACCTCCAAAAACTTGCCAATTTAGATAAGAATCATTTCCCTCTATTGTGAAATATTTGGACTTGAGCTTGCTGACAAATTTTTCGGCATCAGGCTGATGTGCATTCCTCATTTTATACCAGTCAACAAGAGTGGCACCGGGAGACTGGTTGATTTGGGTCTTTTGTTTTGACTTGGAACGGGTGCTCATTTGTGGAGGGACCACAGTCTCCCTGGGCTTCCTTTTCTTCTTTGCTGTAGTACCAGCAGTAGCATCCCTTCCTGTAGACGGTCCTGTCATCTTATTTACTTCAATGCACCAAATCTCCAACCTTATAAAAGCGAGGACTTGGCACGACACAATGGGCCTTTTATGGTGCACACTATTTGTCACTTTGCGCAATGAAAGTTGAGGAACAGTTGTGCAAAAAGCTCAGGATGCAGAAGCGGATGAAGGAACCTGTCTCTGAGGAGTGTGGAATGCCACTAGCCTACTACAGATGTGAAGAAACGGAAGCGTTCGATTTGTTGACTGGGTTGAGACCACAAAGAGGCAGGGGGGTCAAAGCATCAGTTTGCTCATGTAGTTGATGTTTTGGTGGAAAAAATGTTTTTGTGTCTTTGCTGTTGTGTTTTTGTGTTTCTGCGAGGAAGCGGGCATGTTCACCGTTGGTCGTTACAGTCGATAGCACGTGCTTGCGATAAATTTGGAATTAATTTTTATAATGGAATTTGGAATTTTGTTCAAGGCCCAATTGCTCCTTCCACTTCTCCAGCGACCTGTTGGAGGTGGAGGTCAGACTGACCGTGCCGGTGTCTTTTGGTAAATATAATGTGCTTGATTACAAGTTGGAAGAAATCGGTCGAACCAATGGATTCAATATTGACTCTGTGAACGACGGCCAGGCGATCGTCTTCACCACAGCAACCAAGTCCGATCTCCTCATATCGAACTTGTGTGCAAGTATTGACAGAAAGATAGAGTTATTTCTTTCTTTCCCATCCCATCATACCCTGTTGGACCTTGACACGATCTTCGTGTCAAGGCCTGGCAGACAAGCAAGTCTCAGATTACACGTTTTTACGGGCAATCTGAGACTGGTCCTTTGAGTCGCACGCAGCTGGGTTCTACAACGTACAGTATCATAGACGGAAGAAAGCGGTCGAACTAATGGATTCAAATATTGACTCTATGAAAAATCTCAATCGTTCGTGACTCGTACGCTATTACTGACGCAGGACTGAAATAACAGCAAAATAAGATCGCAAAATGCATAAAAATAATAGACACAAAAATACATCCGCAACCAAGAAGCCCCCGCAGACAATTGGCAATGCCAGGAATAAGCCACAATAGTCTATTCAATGCAAGAGGACTCACTTTGATTGTGTCCTTTATCCTTCTTGATATCTCTAGCTGCTTTCTGCCCACTAAAGATTGTGTCCAATTCCTTAATGACGTCAGTTACCGGTACCCATTGCCAAACACAAAGACCAGTGCCCACCGTAGTGGGCGAATAAATCATCACACATGTCGCTTGGCAGCAAGCATTTCTTCGGAACAGTATCAGCACAAGGATTTCAAACTGACATATTTGTACAAGAAGGCAGCCCCTGGAAGAGAAAAGGATGATCCAATAATTATGGTTCATCCCGTCGGTGTGGGTCTTTCATCTTGGTTCTGGATTCGTGCTATGGAGTCCTTTGAAAACAATCCTCCCATTTACGCTCCGGATCTGATTGGATGTGGATTGGAACATGGTGCAGACCCCTGGGATCCCGAGAAGGTAACTTTATGATCGCATTCTGCATTTTGGTCACATGCATGGAAAGATACGATGACGACAAAGCTAATGCCAATTTGATCTCATAATGCGGTTCCAACAGGGTGGACTCTTCTTTCCATTAAGCTGGGTTGAGGGTATTGAAACACTGATGCAAGAAGTGGTAGGAGGCGGCACGCAAAAGGCTGGCTGTTTGGTCGTGGTACAAGGCGGATTGGTAGGTTCTCATTGATTGGGCGTCAAGAGATTGTTTCTCCAGAAACGTTGCTTGATTGAGTCATTACAATCTCATAAGTTTCATTCTGGCTCCCATTCGTCATTATCAGGCACCAGTTGGAATCATGCTAGCCGCCAGGAATCCCGATACTGTCAAGGCACTCATGTTGACATCGCCACCGACACACCAAGATGTCATTACTGCGGTCCCACAAGCCGAGCTGCAACGAAACTATGAGTTACTGAGATCTCCAATATTGGGCAACCTGGCCTTTTTCGTTCTAGAAAACAGAGCCATTATTAGATTCTTTTCGGATCTCTTTTTGTTCAGCGAGAAATGCGACAATAGATGGTTGGACGAAACCGCCAAGGAATCCAAATTTAAACAAGCCCGAACACCGGTACAAGCATTCAATGCTGGTTTATTGCAACATCGAAGTTTTGAAGCGGAGCTGCAAGAATCGGTGCAGCCACTTATGGTGGTGTCTGGCGATGGAGACAAGCGAACTACCGACCGAGAAGGATATCAATCCTCGAGGAGGGCAAATCAAAAGCCGTGTACACTGAAAACGATTGGAGGTACCAATGTGTTACCTTGGGAAAATCCTAGCGGTATCGTCAAATTGATACAAGAAATGGGATTCTAGCGAAAGCAAACGAAGGGACAACAAAAGAAACAGAAGTGGACTGTAATTTCGGTCTTATGTTCTTATTTGTATTGGCTTTTGCGACAAGAGCAAAGGGTGAAATTCAATTCAGTATACATGTATTGGGCACAAAGTACGAAAGAAGCAACCAGTCCTTCCCATCTCGGTTCCCAGTCAGTTGTATTAGATAGACGGGATCAACAAGACAGAAATGATTAGAGGCTTCTCGCAAACAAAGCGCGGAAGTAGCTAGCAACCTAGAAGGCTCCAACCATGTCCAAGTCTTGGGTGGCCAAGATATCGTAGACGCAGTCCTTGATGGCAAGTGGATCCTTCAAAGCAGCACAAGCAGTCTCGGCTTGCTCAATGGAGATTTTGGACTCGGACAAGCGACGCTTTCGTTCACCACGAGGATCCTCGGGCTTGATGCAGGCTTCTGGGAATTGAGGATGAGCAACTTCGTGGAAGAGCTTGCCATCAGATGGAAGAACTTGCCATTCATCACCAAGCTCTGTGAAATCATTGATGATAGTGACGCCGTCGCGACCAAGAGTAGCTCCAGTCTTGTAATCGCCAAGAAGACCGACAGTGTTGCCAAAGATGGCCTCGTTGCCATTGAGCTTGATACGAACGAACTCCTTGTAGAGCTGAACGGTAATGGATTGTCCAGGATACTTGGAGCTCAAGTCAATGATATAAGAGCGCTTGAAGGCAGAAGGAAGCTTCTGGGAGACGGAAAAGCCAGCAAAGGTATCGAGCTCTCCTTGGTACTCGTAGTTGACCCAGTAATGAGCTTCGGCATCGTGAGCATCGGGAGATCCTTCAATCTCAAGGATATCATTGCCAATCTTGATGGCAACAGTCTTGATGTAGGACCAGTAACGGACAATCTTGGTGCGAATATGAATGTCCAAGCCAAGGCTATTGGCAAAGTTGGGATCCTTCATCATGACAAGGTCGCATTGGCCGTGGTACTCGTAGTGCTCATTGCGCCAGGTGGTGATGTGAGGATCTCCGCCAAGCTCGCCACGACCTCCATCGCCAGATTCAGCGATCTCTTGGACCTTGATTTCCACAAACACATCGGCAAAGGTCTGAGTGAGAAGACCACCAGCGCGAAGAGTATTGACGCTCCAGACAGCTCCGGGCTTGTCAACAATGAGTTCGGTGTAGTGAGGATGGGTGGCAATGTACGCAGTCACATAGTCAGTGTAGGGACGGAGGTCATTGTAGGTGATATAGTTGTCGGCGGCGGCAGTATCGTATTGGAAAATGGTGCTGTTGGAGCCCGCACCTCCAATCTTCATGCCAAAGTTATTGTTGTTGCCATCAATGATAATGTTGACAATGACATTCAAGACGTAGCCATTGGCATCAATCAAGTTGGCAATGCTGGTGGCAGTGACGGCATTGTAGCGGTCATCGCGATCTTCATCGGTCACAAGAATGAGATTCTTGTCAATGGTAGCACAGTGGCTCAAGAGATCGATGCCATCAATGGAAGCAGTGACATCGCGCATGGCAAACTCCATGCCAGCCCAGCCGTCTTCGACGCTGCCAGAGGCGACCCAAGAGACTGGGCCTTGACTGGCAATGACACCGGAAGAATCGTAGGAAGTGCAGCCCAAATGGCGGTAGAACTGGGGATTGGTGGCCCCAGAAGAACGGCCGAAACCGCCGCTGCAGAAAAAGACGTCGGTGTAGTTATAGGCAGTGCTTTGGAGCTCTGTTGCCATCTTGGGAAGAGCCACGCCCCGGAGGAAGGCTTGGTCACCACCCATTGATCCGGACTCGTCCATTACAACGTTGATGAGAGCACACTTCCCGGCACCAGTGGCAGGCGCAGAGTAGTCAAAGAGTTGGGCTGCGGCACCAGACAAGAGACTGCTGGCAGCGAGAGCAAGAGAGAAGAAGGTCTTCATGGTCGTCTTGGCAGATGATGGTGAATGAATGAATGTATGTATGTATGATAATACAAAGTCAAGGTTTTCAAATTGAGCAATGCAATTGTTCAAATTTGAAAACTATGAGCAATCTTGGAAAGTCGTTTGTTTTTTCGCGTGACAAGGTCGGAGTTGGTGCCCCGCACAGTCGGTGGTAGGATTTCTACGTGACCGCGTAGAAATTGGAAGGACGCGCCGAAACTTTGTCGTCGTCCTTCAATCACAGATGGTCGAACAAGGCTTTGGGAGCCACACATCATGGCATATGTATTGCATAAGCATTCAAACTAGGTTAAGTGCCGAGGAGTCACGGATTCTGATCATCCTAATCGCCCCATCGCTTGGACTCTAAACAATTTGAAATTGAAGCGAATCATGTGGTTGGACCAAGACTCGATATTTTATACGTTAATAGAGGTGCAGATGTTGACCGAAGTCCAATAGCAAAGGAAGCTTATATCTCTCTCATCCGTACTAGTACTTCGACGCAATTTACATATGAGAAGAGTCGAACTGTTTTAGAAGTTAGCTTCCAAGCGCGATCGAAAGCGCTAGAAGTATATATTAGTTACTCTGAACGAACGATGCGATGTTGTCCAAGCGAAAGCCTTCGACCGCACCTGGATTTAAAAGAAGTCGTTACCTCTGACGCAAAGGGTTCTAGAAGCCGAGTGATGACTGTGCTTGGCTTTGACGGATCAACATTAGCATCTTCGTCTCATACTGGAAAGGGAAATTAGTCTTTGGCAATTCGGAATTGCTCTTGAGTAGCAAAGCCAATTGTAAAGATGGCTATCATTGGTCTACCGAGACCTTTGAAAGTATTGGTTAATAGAAGAGAGGCTTGTGTAGAATATATAGCTACGTCGATCCAATCATGAATGAGGTGAATCAATCATTCATTCATTCTGGAAAAATTCAAACTGTCAGTCCCATTTTTTCCAAATCAAGTGTGCTTCCCAGCCATCTTATTATACCTGTCTTATAGAAGGTAACAATATAAGCTTTTATACTTATACTCGTAATACTTATTATTGTCATGAACGACAAGTTCGTGGTAAATAAACAGGGCATACTTGGTGCCGATGATTTGAGATCATTGATTGCGGAGTACCATATTGAATATATCCGAAAATGAAAATAGTTCGTGAATAAGAGACTGAAATAGACCCCAATCGAGTGTATGCTCTAGGTCCTACCTAAGTCAACCGAATACGAATTGTCGATGGTAGAATGGGCACGCATACAAGTATTGCTTTGGGTTCTTAGGGGCGGACGAGATCCTTTCGCTTCTGATGATTCTGCAGGCGATGATAACCACGATGATGCTGCTGATGGAGGCACTCCAGTGTTTCAATTCTTGCAAAATCGAAAGGTATGGAAGATCAATGTATCCAAGGGGTCCTCGATAGTCCTAGGTGAGTCTTCTATGTAGTAGTAGCATGGCACAGAAAGGGACTCGTCTCCCAATTTTCCAAACGCAAACTGGTAAAACAATCTTCAGTCCAATGAGAATAGGTCGAAGGTTCCTCCTTTTCTTGGCTCATGGAAGCATTTGTGGTGTCTTGTTTTTTTTTCAGGCGATGACTCCTCGTTCTAATGCATGTGCCGGCAGTCACAACTTTTGAAATAATATTTTTGGTTGTGGCGATGTTTCTTGAGCTATTATCAGCCTCCTTCCTTCTAACCTTCTTGCCAGCAGTACGATTCATTCCTACCTGTAGACGATCCTTGCATCTTAGTACTTCACCGCACCAAGAAGCCAACCGGAGGCGAGGACAAGACGCAACACAAAAAACTTTCATAGAGCTACGCACTGCCTGTCAATTTGCGCAATGGAAGATGAGAAACAGATGTGTAAAACGTTAGACTGTGCGGAAGTTGATGGAGGAACTGGTCTCATCTGAGGAGTTGGGTAACGTTGCGACGGGCTAATAAGACAAAAACGAATAATATATTGAATGAATGAATCCCCCCGTGGTCGGAATGGCTAATTCAATACAAAACGATCATATTAGTCGAAGATACGATCTTTTGAAAATGAAAAGATTTTATGACCGTCGCGTTTGCAGTCGGTCATAATCGCATGCATGCGGATATTCAATATGCACGGTTCCATTCACAACACAACTTCAGACTGCCAAGAAAGTTGCGTCATCAGACATCATGTCCGAAGCTTGCACCGATGACTATTGCGTGTGCAATCCTTACTTAAGCGTCGATCAAGAGTGCCCCTTTGGATCATTTATCAAGATTGAATGCACAAGTGATGATACCAATCCATCCAATGCGTCTGTGCTGACCCTTGCTTGTGCCCTTGTAGACATACAAAATACCTACTATCCCGACTCGAAGTGTTTGATTACAGGCAGTGGATCGGCAATAACCGAACTTGCCATAGTCAGTAACGAAGATCAAACAATCCAATGGAGTTGTGGTGATGACATGGGCCTCCCTTGTGTGGACAATATTCCTCCTTGCAACTCGATTGTGATAAGCGATTCTCCCACTTTGGCACCTTCCATGATGAGTGCACCATCCGCGATGAGTGCACCATCCGCACGTCCCACCGAAGAAGCATCGGCAGCAATAGCTGCGAATCCAATGTTGGCATTGTTGTTGGCATTTTGTGTATTGGCTTTGGCGAGAAAATAGGCTATATCTATATACGAAGTGCCTTGTGTCAACAATACATGGCCAAGAAGAATTGAAGACTCGAGACTGGGAATGAATGGTTCGGCCTTTTGATTAAAACGGATAGAATCAAGTTTTCCTTTTCTCCTATTTTGCTTTCCACAATGGGGACGAATGGATGAATCGCTCATTCGTTCAAATGTAGTGTGGATTGACTAATTCATTCTGTGAACCAAACGTTGAGCCCCCAATACGGTATCTTTACCATCACCATATGATCCGTTTTCATGAACCGGGACGAGCGCATAGCGTCGCACGATTGCTTTGAGAACACAAACATACCATTTACTACCCCGGTATTCAAATATGCAATTATCATAAGTATTCAGAGCAAACTACTCTCTCTTCATTTCCCTTTTCACTTTCACCTCGTCTCGAATCGCCCTTTGATTGATGTCTACTTCTTTGGCGTCTTCAATACCTTGACGATACGAGTTGTGATCAAAGTTCATCTGCGCACGTGGTCTTGAAGATGATAGCTTGATTCCATTCTCCTTGAGAATTTCCTCTGCTACCTTCTTTCGGTGATCGACAAGTGTTATAGCGGCTTGATTTTCGTTTTCCAGCTCTCTGAGACGTTTATCCAAAGTCTCGCCCGAAAGGACTGGCGGCACTGTCAGACGTGATTCCCCATTCATACCAAGAAGGGGGGCTTGGTCGCTTGTACTGTTGTCATCGCCGCCATGCTGCCTGGAGCTTCCATTGATCGATGCGGCAGTAGCACTTGGCTTCTTGCTTTCGCCATCCTTTCGATCCGGGAAAGAGTAACCAGGTCCATCGCTGTCGTTGCCGTCACTCCCTTCTTCGTCACTTTCTTCATAGGCTTCGCCCTGTGAGACTGCACGTCGAGCTCGCTCCAACTTTCGCAATCGTTTCATTTTTTCTTCATGGATAGTTCGGTCTACTTCCTCTCCTATTCCTTTGACGATCCCAATACAGTAACTAAGTCGACAGCTGGCAAGGCTGATGCCGGAACGTTTTGTGGGTTGATACGTAGCACCCATTTGAGAAATTCTTTCAGCGGCAACTCGAAAGGCATAACCTGCTAGTTGCGCATTTGTGTAAATGCCGTAAAATGTCACTTTGCACTTGCGTCCTCGACTTGTGCTATAGTAGGTCTTTACGTCAAAGTTGGTCGCAACATGTGACGTAAGCGTACCCAGCCACCTAGCAAAGAGTGCCGCCTTTTGTGTCTTGCGATTGATAATCTTTACATGTACCATGCCTCCTCTCAAGACTCCATCATTTGCCTGGGTGCCACTGTTCTTTGCGTCGCGTTCCTTCAGCAGAAGCGCCTGGGAAAGATTGTGCTTTCTCATCAGTTTGTTTGCAAGCTTCATGGCATTCTTTGCTTCATGCTCATTGGATTGATCGTGAAAACCAGTATTAAGTAGCTTCATGATGCGATCCTTCACAGCCTTGTCCGTGTTTTTTCGACCAGCTCCATCAATAAGTAGAGATACTTCCTCCTCTTGGTCGCCTTCATTGCTACCTTCTCGTTTTCCAGGAGCAGATGGTATATCTTTCTCATCCATAAGAACTTGTAGTGGTGATTCTTTTGGCTCCTTCGCTCTAGAAGCTTTCATTTCTGCATCATCATCAGAATCATCGTCCGAACCAGGTTCAAAGTCAGAATCTTCCTTCCCATCTTCTTCTTCATCGTCGTCGTCTTCTCCATCTGATGACATCCAGGCATCTGATCCATCTTCAATTGATCCATCACTTGAAACATCTTCATCGCCATCGTCATCGGTGTCGGATTCATCATCAATTGTAATTATTACGGGGGCCTTCTTTGGCCTCCGGACGACCCGTGGAAATTCCTCATCTTCTCGTTTCAGCGACGCTGAACCAGGAGCACTTGCTGCGGCGGGAGCCACCTTTCGTTTGACACCTGCTGATCTTTCCGTTGGACCAGTAGATTGATTACTCTTTGAAGTATTGATATCGGGCTTGACATCATCGTCGTCGTCAGCTACAGAAATGAGTTCCCCCGCTTCGTACGGTTCAACTTTTATAGGCATCTCATCGGATTCCTCTTCTTTTTTCACGACAGGGGTAACATTCGCAGCGGCTGGAGACACCCGGTGAGATGGGCTGCTATTTGCTCCCGACAGAGGAGTGTCTGTCTCCACTGTGTCATCTATCTGGCTGAGCACCAATTCATCGCCGTCGTCAATTTCTGAGACACTGTCAACAACGAATTCACCCCCGAGCAACAGCTGGTGTCGACTTGCATCAAAATCCGATCTGACCTCGTTCTTCAATAGCTTGTTTGCGATCTTTATTATCAAAGGAGTAAGCTCGATAGATTTGTGAAAGCGAAGCAATTTGCCAGAAGGATTGCCATGCTTTCGAATCTTGACTCGGATCTCCTCCATTGGAATTTCTACCTGTTGAAATGAATTTTCTCCTTTTTGGGTCGTTTGCCATATAGCTCAAACTACTGTATCAAGCAGTAATGTTCTGAATAGCGAGGGCACGCTGAAAATGGATACAAGAGTACCGGTACACGTGTATGTATATGCGGTGAGTGGTGAGTTCAAGTCGGATGAGTCCAACATACAGACTTTTCGACGGGGCGGGGTTTCCGATTATGATTGAAAACGGATTTCCCGGAAACGGATTTGCAGGGACACACTGAACCTCTCATTACACCAACAGTCGTAGGCTCCAGTCTCACACAGCGCGACCCACGAGTTACACTCCTCCAGAGAAAAAACAGACGAACACACAAGTGGAAAGTGCCTTTCGAGGACTATCGATGGGCATTCAAATATCTGCATTATCTGCCATTTATCCTATGCATAGGTCTACTTATTCTCTTCTAAGCTACTCAACCAGGTTTCTTGTTCATAGGCCATATGCAAGATAGATTCCTTCGCACGATAGCTGTGTCTTTCGTGTGGCAAGACGACCAACTTGGATTCAATTCCAAACGCTTTCAGTGCAGCAAAGTATCTCTCGCTTTGCATCGGATGAGTTCCCGAGTTCTCGTCCACCTCTCCATGAATGAGGAGCATTTTACCGACCTTTGCTTGTTCCGAATACTTCTTGACATGCATCAGTGGGCTCATTTTGATGTACGTATCGGGGGCCTCCCACATGGAACGATCTTCGGATTGAAACGACATCGGAGTCAGAGTGCGATTGTAAGCACCGGATCGAGCCATACCTGCGGCAAAGAGAGTCGTGTGGGAGAGAAGATGCGAAGTCATGAAAGCCCCGTACGAATGTCCTCCCACAGCACATCGGTCGGGATCACAAACCCCACGTTCCTTGGCGTATTCCACTGCTGCCGTAGCTCCCGCAACCAATTGTTCGATAAACGTATCATTAGGTTGGGCATCCCCTTCTCCAATCACTGGCAAAGAAAAGTCGTCCATGATGGCCCATCCCTTGGCAGCCCAATGAATGGGCGAAGCCCATGACGCCGAAACAAATTTATGCTTGGAGCCCTTGACTTGTCCAGCCGCTTTGCTGTCCTTGAATTCTCGAGGGTAGGCCCAAAAGAGTGTGGGACGCTTGGTTCCATCATAGTTGGGTGGCAGATACAAATTGGCTGTCAAGTCCACTCCATCGTTGCGCTTGTAGTGGACCAATTCCTTGGTTACGCCCAATAGATCGGGTTGTGGGTGTTCAAAAGTCGTAATTTGAATCTCCTTGGTTTCGATTTTCTTTTCCTTGGATGGTAACTTGGTCAAGTAGTAATTCCTTGGTGTTGTCTTGGATTCTCTAGAAATCATGATGGATTCATTGTCCGGCAACAACGAGACAAAGGACTCAAAGACATCTTGCCGTTCTTCGTCAGAAGGCAAGACCCCACCAGTTTCAAGGGCAGCATCCAGCAAATCTCCTTCCACTGGAGCTTTGCACCGCCATAAGCGTGTCATTGTTTTCTTGACTGGAGTTGTCGATGACGATGATTCTCCCTCTTCATTCTCTTCAAATTCAAGTAGGTCCAAAAAGGGACGATCTCCTAGTGGCGATGCTCCAGCACCTCTCAAATAGAGCGAATTGGGAGTCGGCTGAACCACAAAATACTGGTTCCGTTCCCCGCTGCGACGAGTCAAGGGAGCCCCAGGCGACTTGTATCGATCTTCCCACGATCGTTCCCACAAGAGTTGTTTCGTTCCACCACCTGAGGCTGGCAAGATCCACTTTCGTTCCATGCGATCCTTCCATCGATATTCGTCCAAAAAGGCAATCCCCGAAGCACCAAATTCCACATCGTCAAATCGCCATTCCATGCCGACCCATTTGGTAGCTTCCTTGATTACGATTTTCCCTTCCCCGCTAACATCCAATAATTCAACATCTTGCAGATACAAGGCATCCCGCTCGCCATCCACCAAGTCGACATTGTTGGCTGGATCTCCCCCATCCAGTGCCTGTGCGTGTATCAAAGTACAATCCTTGCAGGGATGAAAGAAAAAGGATCTCGGGTGTCTGGAACAGGCATCGTACGACAGTGGAATTTCATCGTCTACGGGAATCTTTTGGACCACCGTTTTGTTCGAGGAAAACAAGTCCCACAATTCAATCGACTTGCCAAACCGACGCAATGTCACACTGTAACTCAAGTCGGTCGTCAATTGGACCAACAGGAAACGCCCACAGGGACTTGACTGAATGCTTTGAAAGATGCAAACCTCACCACACTGTGGTAAGACTCTTATTTTGAGTGCATCTTCATTCGTAGCAGTGGCAGTAATTCCATCAATGCACAATAGTTGAGTGGTAAAGTAATAGTGAAACTTGGCCTCGTCGTGTGGATTCTTGAGCAAATCTTGATAGGTCCGACCCGGTGCCTTGCGGGCATTCTTGGCCACCACTTGAATGGCGGGCCCGGTGCTGGTGGGTTTGATTGGTGGTCCTTTGGAATAATCCTTGGGAACGACCTTTACCAATAAGGAAGCGCCGTCGCTGGTGAATTGATAGGAGCAGCCATAGATAAAGTTCATGCGTTTGGTTTCTTCTGGCAGTGGAATAGGATGAATGCTCCATTGATTGTCCGATGACTCATTCAGTTGGCACTTGTACAATTCCAACATGGGCTCTCCCTTGATTTTGGAAGCAAATACAAAGATTGGAAGCTTTGGATGAAACCGAATGTACCGAATCCCTTCGGAATTGGTTGGCAATTCCATGTTTTGTTGTTTGCCACTTTCTAAGTGCTGTAACACCAAGGAAGTAGCAAAGTCCATACGAGACGGCGTCCACATCTGAGGATCAAATCGAATACCAGCTAGCTTTTCTTCAGTGCGAGCCAAGAGTTCAATGGAAGGCAATGGCGGCTCTTGAGAGATTACCATCCATTGTTGATCGCTCGACAGAGTCAAACTGGGATTCTTGGGTGGCAAAAACAATCGTTTGAACAAGTCCGACGGTTCTTGATATCCCGATGACATGTTGCTTTATGTTGGGTGATTGAAGATATGTTGTAGAAGCTAGAAGAACGTACAGTGGGGAAGGGTGATACTAAGTTGCAATATCACAATGACAGTACCAATGCATATCGGTATGAAAAATATGCATCGCTGAATTGCGCACGGACAATCAATCGAACAAACTTACTGTCCGAAGAGGGCTAAATTGAAAATGTCCGACATCATAGACGCTGAACCCTTCTTTATTTTGTGGTCAAGAAGACTATGTACTCGAACTGGTATTAATACGCGATACTGTAGCAGGTCAGCTCTCAAGCTACAACTGGTCCAGCATCGAAGCTGTCTACGTCACCAATCGCTATGCCGTCTTTTTGTTGCCTTCAGCTAACAATCTTCTTCGAAGGAATCAGTCCCAAGAACCAGCGCCAGCAGCAGCAGCCAAGCATCCTCGGCATCGCCCTCTCTGTTCGAAGGTCATTCTATTGTGGAACCAGACCCAACATTTAGATCCATATCAGTTTCGACCAAAACCCTGAGCCACGAACTGAAGTCTTGAAAACATTCCTTCAGCTCAAGTGCTACCACCAGTGCCATCAGGGAAAGGTTGCGGTTTCGCGGCAGTTTCTTGTTTGCTCCTCGACCACATGCTGAGAGTATTCTACACTTTCAATCTCAAGTCCACCTCGTGGCAAGCATGTAGTATGTATTAATACTACTGTATGGTACCGGACGTCCGGAAGTGTCAACTTTGTTCCGTGTGTACCGGTGGTATGGTACAGTAGGTTAGGTAGGTACTGTAGGTACTCACTTTACCCAAACCGGATCAATTCGACTGCAATTGACACTATAGAAGTCCTTTGCAGGTTTGAGGAAAAAATATATGCTCTCATTATCATCGTATTCTCATCGTACATACCCGCATTTTGCAAGCATATCTACTAGCAGATCCGCCGTCGTCATCATCAATGCACAGATAGTATCCTTCGCACGATTGTCAACGCTGAAGTGATCAATCTGTTGATACAATCATAATCACAATGATACAGAGTAACGCTGAAACTGAAACCCGGACTGGCGACAGAGCCTTTGACTTCCCCATTGACTTGGTTGAATTGTCGAAACAGCATGTTGGATTCCTTCAGACTCTTCATCAACTAGGAGTCACCATTCGACGACCTTCTCCTAAGTCACTTCAGCGCTACCGTGACTTGTGGCTACCTTTGATTTACGCCAATCGTCGGGAAACGCTCGTGCCACCGGCCGACTGTGCGTGGCTCTGGCATTGTCACCGACTTGCGCCATTCCGTTATACATCGTATCTGAGGCGTGAATTCGGCGAAGACTGCCAAATGCTTGAAGCCAATCCACCTTTTTGTTTTCAATGGAACAACGATGAAGTGTACGGAGGAAGCCTTAATGTGACTGACGACGACATGAACCTTGCCGCTGAGAGAACTAGATCCCTTTGGAACCAACAGTATCCGGGGGAGAGGTTCCACCTTCAAATGGATGAATCTGATTCGAGAACAATCCTATCCATCGCTGAAGAAAAGATCGATGATAGAGATCTCTCCTTGAATGGTTTTGACCTCTTGGGTTCTACCGATCGCCAAGCGACTTTTCTGTGGCAAGTCTCGGGTCCACGCTTTGCTAATGACGATTTCCTCAAGGAGGGAGCCCTACAATACTACAAGTTTCTGAAACTCCGCAAAAAGGCAGAGAAGTCTAACATTGTACTTGTTCCCACATATCAGATCGATCTCATGTGGCATACTCACATTCTATCTAGTCTGACTGGATACTTTGTGGACTGTAAGGCCATAATTGGAACTACATTGAACCACGACGACAGTTTGAATGATCGAACGGATGATGGTCCATTGGATCGAGCTTTCAAAGATACTAAAGCTCTATGGAAGAAAAATTACGAAGAAGACTATTTTGTAAAGGGAGGAATGTATCGTGGTGAACCACCGAAGGAATACTACAATATTTCGTGGTGTAGCAGAGTCAGCAACGAAGAAGCACAGATTCCTCTGGGACCATTTCTGCACTTGATTGACCTACAGGGCGCATCGTCTACAAACCCGACTGGTGGTGCTTACGACTTGGACATTGTGTGGGCATGGAAGGAAACAGCATCGCAAATGTCAAAACATCCTGCGAGTTCCGTTGCTGGTGATCCCTCCGAATGCTGGATCAAGTATGACAACTCATCGAATACGATGCTTGAAGCCGCATTTCAAAATCAAGGTGGAGAAGGCACATGTGACTTGGGAAATGGCTATGTGGTGGACTTTCTCGAGAACAAACAGACAAAGCAGTCAACAGGATATGTTCGCGAGGTGCAGAGGACTGTAAATGTGAAGTCTGCTTTGGAGAGCCGCAAGGTATGGTGCTGGAAAGAGACACAAGGACAAATGGGAAAGCACAGCCCGTCTTCGATTGTTGGTGATCCCTCGGAATGCTGGATCAAGTATGACAACTCATCGAATACAATGCTTGAAACCGCATTCAGAAATCAAGGTGGTGAAGGCACATGTGACTTGGGGAATGGATACGTGGTGGACTTTCTCGAGAATAAACAGACAAAAACGGCAACAGGATATGTACGCGAGGTGCAGAGGATGGCAAATGTGAAGTGTGCTATGGATGACCCAAAGGTATGGTGCTGGCAAGAGACACAAGGGCACATGGGAAAGCATAGCGCATCTGCCATTTATGGAAACCCATCCGACTGCTGGATCAAATACGACGATAAGGCAAATTCTATTTTGGAGTCGGCATACCAGGCTAATGGCAGCAATGGCGAAATTTCTCCTAGCGATGGATACATGGTAAACTTCACCACCATGAAGCAAACCAAGATTGCCACAGGCTTTGTGCGTACGGTGCGACGAGTCGATGCAAATGATCAGGCAGCCAATGCCACTTCGACTACGTATTGGACTTCAATATATGGATCCGCTCCTGATGGCTCCCCCGCATTTATCAGCATGTCTCCAAAATCCACAAGTAGGGGTATCAATGCCAATCCATTCAGGCAGAACTACATATTCGGTAGAAATGGCAACCGAACAGGATACTTTCATATTACCACAAAGGAGGCCTACGAGATTTTGGCAAAGAGGATTATGGCTCGCATCAAAGCGAAGAATAGTGATATTGCTATGGCAACATGCTGCGGCCTTTTTACCGCACCAAAGAAAATGGAGGACGATCTTGAAAAATTGGTAACCGCAGAGTCAATCATAAAGGCTCGAGCAAGAGCAGTCAACCCAACTGGAAAGGAAGGACTGCCCGCAAAGTACACGAACAACCGTCAGGTTTCCAACAAACACTACAGTGATGCTGGAATTTGGTATTTCCCCACGGAATACTACGCCTGTGGTGGGATGTGTGGTGGCGGGGCAGCTCGTGGCGCTGGAGGATGTGGCGCGTCTGGCTGTGGGGCTGCCGCATGTGTAAGAAGTAGAATTCGTCTGTTTTCAAAGCTGGAGTGAATGAATCAATCGTGCTTTTCATCTCACCCGTATTCCTGTTTTGAAATGTAGGGTGCCGCAGCATGTGGTGGTGGTGGAGGAGGTAAGCCTTTCAGGAAGATTCGTTACATCATTCCATGCGTAATTTATTGTCTCAAAAAGAAAACCCAATTTTGAATCTCTCATCACAGGCTGTGGAGGTAAGGTTGATAAAGAATTTGATCCTCCTTTGTTGAGCCATGGCGCTCATAGTTGTTCGTTTTGCCATTTCCAGGAGGAGGAGGGGGAGGAGGATGTGGCGGCGGCGGCGGCTGCTAGATGTGTTTCGTGATCTCTCACAACAGCAGCATGCAGCCAACAGCTATTGAAATGTGTGTCGAGTCGTCCCGTTGATACAGCTGGGCAGAGAGAACCAGGTCTGGCCTAGTTGAGCAATGGAATACAATTGAATGTTTTTGCACCGGAATGATCTTTTAGAAATTTTAATTTCTTATTGACGCATAATCACAGAGGTCTACAAACTGTCTTGTGTTTACTCCAATCCGCCATTTGGCACGCCCTCGAGCAGTAGTATACGTTTTGGCATCTGCCGCACTTCTTCAGTGATCCCTGGAATAGCTCTGATTTGCCACTTTCTCCGCAACTGCTGCACGACCGGAGCTCGATACATGTATCGTCATCAGCATTGTTCAGTACATCGGCGCGCCTCGCAATCACCTGTAGTCGTTCCAAAATACAAGGTCGCTTGGTCTTGCTTCCATCCTCACCTCGCAAAATTGCCGCTACTACATCACCACATGGTTGTCCTCTTCGAAACTCAGTCTTCAGAAATTCATCTGCAGAGTATAGATCGTTGAAAACCTTGATCACGATTTCTTGATCAAGGATCGCGTTGGGTTGGGGTATCGTCGCGTATCGAATGAATTCTGTCAGGATACCATCCGACTCGAACCTTGTGATGGAGAAGATCCCTCGTACAAGGTCCCCGTAATTAAATAATCCGAGATACAATGTTTGTGATTTGACCGGCAATCTCCGTGGAGGGAAGTGTAGTAGGACAGGCTTTAAGAAAGTCTGCCAAAAGTTGAACGTATTCACATTCAAATGCAAGCTGAACCGGGACAGCGTGGAAGTGGAACATGGCAGCGCTGATGTTGAGGCATGACATGTCGTCTTCGTCCAACTCCCCTGACCTTAACCAGTCTGGCTTGGCGCTCAAGGCTTTCAATTCGTGGAGGACGAAAATAAACCAAACTTCAATCTCCGATTCTGGCACAGTCTCCGCAAAGAGAATGGGGTCTGCAAGGGTAGCAATGAACTCAATCTTGGCAGTCAGACTAAAAAGGAGATCTTCGGCTTCCGAAGTCCGATTCTTCGTCTTCCGAATATCTTTGATGGTTCTCAAATCAGAGGAAAGGTAGGTTTGGCTCAATTCTGATTCAAGAAAGGCCTGTACACCTCCTTTGGTAAATATGTTAACCATTAATCCACTTGGCAAACGAACAAGAGGAGAGATCTTCACCATTATATCAATGTGTTTGTTCCTTATTCTTTCCGCACGTTGAGGAGAACTTTGCAAATTGTGGTATTTTAGGAAGTGTTTGACGAGGATACAACAGTGGCAACTATTGCTTTCCGTTTCGGAGTTGTCGACTTCTTATTACAGTTGGTACCATATTCAAATTGGATTGTATGTGCTTCGATTGACAGTATACAGTAGTTGATGTGACATGTGTCATTGCGCGTTGTTGGAATACCGTCATTTAGTCGAATAGATCGACTCGAATAAGATGACTCCATATCAATCGATGATACGATGATGCGATGGTATGATATGACTGCGATGATCCAGTGACTGCATATCCTGAAGCATTTCCTGCAATATCCTACTGACCTTCCATTGAGTAAGGGGGAACACAACGATGAAGCTATATTCGACACTGCTGATACAATGGATACTGATGGCAACAGGCGCCTTCATGATCAGCAGTGTGCCAGTTTCTCTAGCTCAAGATGACTACCGAGATCATATTCAGGAACCAAAACAACGAACCCACCCGAACCAAGAGGGTACTCGTACAACTGGTCAATTCCAAACAAAAGATCACCAACGGTCAAAACATGATGACATCGTGAGTAGTAGCACTGTGCGCACTCATAATAAGAATGCGGATAGTCGGAATGAGCATCCGCGGCAAAACGATCATATAGATTCCGATCAGGAACTGAGGTATGAAAATCATCATGGTTCTTCAGATACCGTACAACCAGACCAAAAGGGAGGAAAGAATGGACATGAGACTACCAAATACACCAGCCTTCGAACCATTCAAAGTAGTGAAAATCGCAGTGTTCCAACCGATCGAGATTCATACACCCCCGAAAGAAATTCCAACCTAGATTATCATCACACGACGGCGAAGCAAGGAAGTGATAATCATTCCAATCCGCCGCAGCATCA
The DNA here is from genome assembly GCA_933822405.4 of Cylindrotheca closterium. Taxonomy (NCBI): domain Eukaryota; phylum Bacillariophyta; class Bacillariophyceae; order Bacillariales; family Bacillariaceae; genus Cylindrotheca; species Cylindrotheca closterium. Next base: position 11,233 of record CAKOGP040000147.1, on the reverse strand, counting down.
TCATCCACAAGATGATGGGCAACACTCTCAGTCACAGTACTATAATGGGCGAGATTCTTCCACGCCCCTAACCAAGACTGACAAGCTACATGTGGCGAAGGAGGATGGGAATGATCTCACCTACTTTAGCCAAACAAGTCGCAATTCAAATCCGAAACAGGAAAACGGACGCCATAATGATCATCTTCGCACTTCCACTACAGAAGCAGCCAACAAGAGAGAATCGTTATCACACCACCACGGAAAGGACACTGGTGATGATTCGAACCATGTAGTATCGATAGATAGGTCCAGCAGTAATAGTGCTGGTGGCCAACATGATCCCACTGGAGATGGCAACGTTGACTGGAACAGCAAAGTGGACCAAACGCAATATACCCAAGATGGCTCTTCTTCAAATACTGCTACTTCTGTTGATGACTCTTCCACGAACAAAATGCCCGTGGTGTATTGCTCCGTCATTGTCTTCTTGTTAGTGGCAGCCTTCCAATTGAAGCCACACTGAGATATTGACTGGAATACTACACTGCTGACGAGGCCTAGAATACGAGGATTTTGAAGCACTGTACAATGTATTATTGTATGCACTAAATGTATATACAGTCTTGGTATTGGATCGAAATACCGCTGGTCTGAGGCTTTTAAGACGGACACCGCGATGCGATTGGTGATGAAGGAAGCAATGAATCAATCAGACAAGATGAGAAGGATGCTACCGGAGACAATGGATCAATCGGAACTACATTCTGTAAGAAGATGATATGAATGATCGATGAGATCGACCATTTTCAACCAACAACTACTCGTTCGTATACACGCCTTTTAATATTCCAATTTAATCCCAACGCTAGATGAAGAAGAAAGCAACCTGTTTGTTTCTAAATATGTAACAGAAAACAAAGAGTTATATGTTCTTATTGTCAATGATGCAATCTAGCTCAAGATAATCTTTTTGATCGCAACACCCAATGCATTCTTGGGTCTTGAAAATCGGATTGTGTCTCCTCCCTTGAGTTCGAGTTCCACCGGATCGGTCTTCTTCCACATCCCCATGGTATAGGGAAGAGGAACATTGATACGATTATCGTCAGCAGCAACGTTGTACAACGTCATTGGAGTTTTGTTGTTGGAAACCGTATTGACCTCAACAACGACCTTATAAGTCTTGGCCGGAGCCTCGTCCGGAACGTCGTATTCCACTTGTCCATCAGCAATGAAATTCAATTGCTGACCGCCCTTGAAACTGGCAATGGTCAAAACATTACCTTCCGCCACTCCATTGTGTTTACTGGCGTAAATGGTGACTTTACCACTCTCATCATCAAACTTGTTATCCTTGTCGGGAGCATCTTCCTCGTACATTTTGAGGTACTTTTCGACCTTTGTTTCGGTGAGACTCTCTCCCTTTCGTTCAAAAGTACGTTTCACTTCGGTTTCTGTTTGAAACAAGAGTTCCAACGAAACAATTGACATGGATCGCCAGAATCGCTCTGGGTGCAAGACATCCCTTTCCTCTTTTGGGATATTCATGGTGTCACCAGCATCAATCACATCGGCCAAACATTGGAGGTAGACCAACTTTTTGAAGTATTCAATCGGAGGTGCCTTGTTACGGGCTTCCAATTCCATCTTGAAATCCTTACCGGCCTTACCGTTCCACATGGCAGTTTCCCAATCAGCACCATTCATGGCCTCCCATCCTGCGCTGGTCCATCGAGTGAAACCCTCCTTTCGTCGGTATTTGGTTCCCCAGACGGGAAGTCCAAAGGATTGCAAGATGAAGCGTCCAAACCACGAGTTGACGGACTCGTTACCACCACCAGACAAGACCATGGGGTAGGTTCTGGGAGATCCAGTCCACTTGGGTGGACGTTGACGGACATCGGTTTGGAGCATATAAGTATAGGTCATTTTGGGATCGGTGAGGCACGTCACGTGGGGACAATACAACATGACCATGTTGCGGCACCATTCCATCTGGTCGTTGGGAGCATCGCAGTTGACAACTTGACGGAGTTCCCAGACAGAAAAGTGAGGAAAGGCGGGATCCAATTCGCCATTTCGATGGGCCTCTTCAAAGTGCTTGTAACGAGCCACGGGATCGATAGTATCGGCAGTGTCAAAGTGACGGACACCGGTGCACAACTCCAAGGCACAAGCCAAAGCAATCTTCTTGTTCACAGGGAAGAACTTATCTTGTTCGCTTTCATCGTTGTAGTCATCTCCCAAACACTCAACATAGATGCGCATCGCTTCGGCGTATTCATATTGCGCAGCACCACCGTTGCGCAGCATTTCCTTCATCAATTCGGGATCATCCAAGAGTTTCTTCAAAAGGTTTTGGTTCTTATAGCCATCCGCCGCAAATTTGGCGAGGGCATCAGGAGTTGCCTGGGCAATAATGGCACCCTTGACAAGCTTGTCTTCAATATCACCCATCTTGTCACCATCCAAACTCTCAAAGATTTTCAGAGCTTGTCGAGTAGCATGCTTTTCGTATTTGGGTTGAGCCTTGGAAGATTCTTCCGCAAACTTTTGGGCTTCCGCAATCTCGTCCTTAGAAGCTCCCTTGTTTTCCATCAGCTCGTCCAAGTACTTTTCATTTTCCATCTTGTTGGTCCAGTTTTGGTAGGCACTGTCACATGCTTGTTGGAAAGCCTCCTTATCCTTGGTTTTGATTTTAATCTTCTTCTCACATTTTCCTGCGACTTCTGCCAAAATCTCTTCGAAGTATTCCACGGTGAACTCTTCTGCTCCGCCGGATTTTTTCTCCTTCTTCTCTTTCTTCTCACCCTTTTCCTTCTTTTCCTTTTTCTCCTTCTTCTCTTTCTTTTCCTTCTTTTCGCCCATGATGCCTTGATTTGTTTAGTCTAATATAAAATAGAAGACGCAAAATACAAAAGATGTGAGATTTCTCGCTTTTCCTCAAGAGGATGGATCTCTGCGCTTGTTGGTCATCAATGACTGTCGACCAGGCAGAAGGCAAGTCATCTGCCAAAAAAACGGGGCGGGAAGAGTTCAATCCATTGCGGGTGATCCCTCTTGTAGAGACAGAATTCCCGTGTCAGTCTGCTCATCACCAGATGGGAACTAGCACTTTCAAAGTGCGGCACTTTTGCCGCACTTTCATACATCGACTCCTCTGACTTCGATATACCTTAAGTGAAGATTTTCTTGCGGCCGGCTCTTTGAAAATGCTGTCATCCTTTCCACAGTACTGAATCTACAGCGAACAAATGGCAGAACCCTCTACGTTAAGTACATTGCTCGCGCTTTTTCTGGCAAAATCATCAAAAGTGGAAAAGATTCATCCTTGAAAATGCAAACCACATCACTCTCAACTTTTTTTTGTGGTGTTCAAGGCATCCAGGTAAGTACTGTAGGAACCACAGCTTTCTGGACAACGCGTATAAAGACAACCAAGATACTCATTTCCACCAATCATATCACCCCATTTTTGAAATAGACCTCACAACGACAGGCATCAAAGGAGTTGTCAACTTTTGCGACAGAAACCCACCCACAAACTTACACTGTTTCCTCGTACAAAAGGAAATCAAGAACCCTCCTTGCCAGACAAGGTCACTAAAACAAAGCACAACAGCCATTATTGTTCTGACAATATAACCACAACGCTCTCCCAAATAGCAGCTCAACATGAATTGCCCCAGCAACCCTCGTGAGCTAGCGTTCAAGCGCAACTACAGGTGTCTCTTTATGGTGATGTTTTTGGCTTTGTGTGTCAACGCTGACGCATTTGTCCCAAAGACTCCTCTTTCGCAGACCACCGTGAACAAAAACAAACATTCCCATACTCTACTTCACCTCACTCCCAACAACAACAACAAGAACAATAATAAGGAAAGCCTCACTAATGTTGGAATTGCCACAACTTCCACCTTTTTCGAAGAACAGCGCACCACCACCACAAGATTCGATCAGCTTACCAACTTTGTTGCCGAACGTACTCCTGGCGTAGCTTTGGCTGCTGCTCTCGGACAACTATCCATTGCAGTCTCCAAGACTCCACTTGGGACTCATGTATCTCCATTGCTATGGGCCACCATCTTTGGCATGGTGTATGGAAATTGCTTGCACAAGGGCGATGCCAAGCGCACCCTTGCTTCTGGAATCAAGTTTTCCAAGGGACGCTTGCTGCGTCTTGGTATCATCTTGTATGGATTCAAGATTACCTTGCAACAAATTGCTGGCATTGGCTTTGCTGGACTTGCCACGGACGCTTTCATTGTGTCATCGACCCTCTTTTTGGGTGTCAACTTGGGCCAAAAACTTTTTGGTTTGGACGAGACTACTTCCACTTTGATTGGATCCGGTGCTGCCATTTGCGGCTGCTCGGCTGTCTTGGCCACTCAACCTGTCGTCGGAGGAGAGTCTCATCAAGTCTCTGCCGCTGTCGGAACCGTGGTGATGGGTGGAACCCTTTCCATGTTCTTGTATCCCCTCTTGTACAAGTGGATCCCCTGCCTGACAGCCAATCCCAAACTCATGGGTATCTTTACTGGTTCCACCATGCACGAGATTGCTGGAGTGGTCGCTGCCGGAAAGGCCATGGGCGGGGACGTTGCTGTCACTGCAGTTGTCACCAAGTTGGCCCGTGTTTTGCTTTTGGCACCCGCCTTGATGTCACTTTCTTGGTTCAAAAACCGCAAGTGCCTCCTAGAAGCCAAGGCTGCCGGCAAAGCAGTCGAGCAAAGCGGATGCAAGATTGTTCTTCCATGGTTTGCCTTTGGATTTGTGGGCCTTTCGGCCTTGAACTCGGTGTTGCCAATTCCAGCTGCCTTGGTCAAGATGGCCAGCAAGACTTCGGCCTTTTCTCTTATTTGCGCCATGGCCGCCTTGGGAATCGATTCCGACTTGGTGGAAATTCGCAAGTTGGGACCCAAGCCTGTGCTCCTTGCCGCTATGCTTTGGGTTTGGTTGACGGTTGGTGGATTGGGAGCTGCCCGCTTCTTCTTGGGTGTCTAAAAAAATAATGCCCAGCCAGCAATTGCATTTGCATACATATATACGATGATTGATTCATTCATTGATAGATTCTAGCGAATACACATACAGTACCGGTACCATTGTAGGTAACATACACTGCTAAACTACATACTAAAACTAAATTGTTCCCAGCCAATGATTTGATATTGGACAGTACACGTGTACTTTTGTAGTCGCAAATGTTTTGAATGGCCAAAAGGATTCGGATTTGAGATTTTGAAATCGAAGTTGAAGCAAAACGTACGTCATTCAACTGACTGAGTATGCCGTTATGTGTCTGTCCATCTACGGCAACCAAATCTGAAATAAAGGATTATCATTCGTTTAGAAGATTTTACTTCAAGCTTGTTTAAAAAAAATTGACGCGCGTCGTAATGATTGGTTCAGAATAGAATCGGGTCCAATCCATCTTTTTTTTCTCGTTGAGTCAGCAAAACAAACCATCTCATCCCTTTTTTCAAAAATTGAAAGCTGATCGGAATCACCCATCATCTTTTATATCACTCATTCCTATAAGCACAATATTTCATCCCACTGTTATACCACGATGGCTCAACCTACTCCCCATTGTCACTACAAGCGAAATTCAGCAATGCTGGCTGCCGTTGCCATGCTAGCAGCTCTGAATACTCAGATGGCCTCTGTGAATGCCATCTCTCCTCTTCCGTCTGCTGATGCTTCCATCAGTCGTCCCAACCCATCCTCTCGACCCAATAATAAGACCGACAGACCCTTTGATGGTCCGTTGGCTCCAGGTCTGCAAGTATCAGGCGGAAGTCGTCTGAAGCGAGCCAAGAATAAGATTAAGAAGGCAGCTCGGAATATGCGAGCTGAATTACGATTGAGATCCGCAGCCACGACCGGTACTTCTGAAGCTTCCTCACCGACGGAACCGCTTCAGCAACAGCAATCGCAACAGCAATCACAACAGCAACAATCACAGCACTCGCAACAGTCGCAACCACAACAACAACAACAGACTGAAGTGACACCTACATTCTCCAATGTTCCAGAACCTGTTTGGATCTCCATTCATCCTCCCAGGCCTCCCACGACTGCGGCAGAAACCACAAAAGCATCATCATCACCGACGATGCAATCATCCGACGGCGGGATTTCTAAAAAGGCAATTCTATTCATGAGTCTTCTCGCTATTCAATTTGGAATCCAACCGGTTCTTGTGAAACGATTCGCCCCTCGAGGAATCTGCAAAAGCTCTGTGGTCATGACCCAAGAATTGGTCAAGGGCGTCATTGCGCTGTTTGCCTTTTATGGATCCACCTCCCCCAAGATGCGAAGCTTTGAAATATCCCGCTTGACCCTGCGATCCTGGCTCACCATGGCGGGGATCCCGGCGGCGATTTACACGGTGCAAAACTTGGCATCGCTGTTGGCGTATCAGAACTTGGAAGCTTTGACCTTTAACGTCTTGAATCAAACCAAGACTTTGTCGGCTGCCCTTTGTTGTTTCCTCGTCATGGGGAAGAGACAATCCAAAGTTCAAGCCTTGTCGCTGATCTTGCTACTCGTATCGGCCTTGGTGATTGAAGGTGTAGTGTCCTTTGGAAACATTGTTTCCTTGTTGGGAAATGGAGTGGCTACCATAATGCCAAAGGGTCGACGATTCACCCATGGTGTTCTTCCATGTCTCTTTGCCAGTTTCCTCTCGGGACTGGCGGGTGCCTTGACACAAAAAAACTTGCAAGGAGTCACCAAAAAGAAGGTGCCATCATCTGTCATCGAAAGCACCACAACCGTCACCACCACCGTCACCAAGGCAACACCGATCAATCCTTATCTTTTCAGTATGGAATTGACAGTGGCATCCGTCCTTGTCTTGACCACCAGCCTCTTTTTCAGTCAAGATGGCAAACAAATCGGTCAGCATGGATTCTTTCATTTGTGGACCCCCAAGACGATGATTCCTATTTTGACCAACTCGTTTGGTGGAATCTTGGTTGGATTGGTCACCAAACATGCGGGTTCAGTCCAAAAGGGATTCGCACTCATCTTTGGGATTCTTCTTTCTGGCTTTTTACAAGCTGGATCCCATGGAATTTCCTCGGCACAAATTGTGGGAGGGTTGTTGGCGGCTACCAGTCTCTGGATGCATTCTTGTTCGAGAAGTCTGTCATCCACTATGCCAAAACTTTTCCTTGCAAACAAGGAACAAAGCTAATTATATTCCAGTTCTTGCTTCAAATCATTGGCGCACCGATCTTCTCTCATGTATATTGCCAAGACTAGTAACTATTAATAGTCCTATTACAAATCATGGAATATACATATGCAGCAATGTGGACCTCAGATGTGACAAGGTCGGAGACGAAATGGTACAGTACTACAGAACTCCTGTTCCACTCTTGGCTGTACCCATTGCGCTTATCTCTAGCATCGGTTACAGTCGAATTGATCCAGTTCGTGGCTTATTTGTATTCATCGCAACACAATTTTTAAAATCGACCTTCCTCCGAACTATGTTTGAGTATTGAAGGCCTACCACGGTACACTGCCTGATCGAAAGGTACGAATATCAAAGCTATCAATATGGTCGATAAAACACTCTCGGATCAAAAAGAATTGTTGGCATTGATGATTGATATGGTATTATTCATTCAACAGGGATTGGGTGTGGCATTGCGCGGTGTGATGGCGTCGATGAGGGCGAAATGACATTTTTAAATTTCAATCGTGCAATTGTACATTGGTACCAGCATGAGGCAACTCTGCAAAATTCAAGATGCTATGAGCAAGCAGTGACACCAGTACTATCCTCATCGATTTCGCTTCTCCATGGACCACCACACAAAACAAACTGACGAAAAAACGACATCAAACCAACACGAGGATGGTCGTTACAGTACTCCCCATACACGTGAACTTTCCTTTTATTCTAACAAGTGTGGCGAAAAGGGCCAGGTGGAGTCGCAGAGAAGTTTGGATCGGACTTCGACGGGCAGTTGGTGTCAGCAAATGCATCGAGGACATTTGCATTGTTTGGAATCCGCGCGCCCCATGTACAAAGACTCTGATCGAAAGATGATGCTTGGTAGAACATCCGATGCATTGAAATGACGGAAGAAACATCCCATGATGACAAGTCTTGGTTGAAAAATGGATGGTTTGCGAACATGTCACTCATGTCCGTGACAGAAGAAACGTCCCAGGTCGCTCATGTCCGTGACAGAAGAAACGTCCCAGGATGACAAGTCTTGATTGAATGATCTTGCTCCATTGAACAAACTTTTCATGGTCGTGACGGAAGAAACGTCCCAGGACGACACGCCTTGATTGAATGCACTTGCGCCGCTGAACATGCTCTTCATATTGGTGACAGAAGAAACGTCCCAGGATGACAAGTCTTGATTAAATGACCGTGCATTCCAAAACACTCCACTCATGTCAGTAACGGAAGAAACATCCCAATTTGATAAATCCTTGTTGAATGTGCTTTTACCAAAGAAGAGGTTTTGCATGCTTGTTACACCGATAGCGAAACACCAGTCTCCCATCGGTCCATATTGGGTTTCGACTGTTGCCTTGCTTTGAAACCAGTTCAAAACAGCCTCCAAAAGCTCAGCATTGGATCGATTACATGGTATTGTTGGTGATAAAGATGGCTGAGGTGTAGAAGGTGACAATGATGGTTCCATTGAATGTTGGATGGAAGGTTGATCCAAAGGCAACAGAGACGGTTCGACGCTTGGTGATGCAGAGGGCTTGATAGATGGATCAACCGACGGCGAGGCGCTGATTCCAAGCGTAGGCTCCAACGTCGACGGTTTTTTATGGAGACGGTGTGCTTCCAACGGCAGGAGCGACTGATGGCGTAGACGAGGGAGTTGCAGAGGATGTCTCTGTTGGACTTGGTGTTTCTCCTGGAACCGAAGCAAGTGTTGGCGGTGGGGTCGGAGTCGGGGCACTCGATGGCGTTGCGGAAGGGGTCTTGCTGGGCGACTCTGAGGGTTTCTTGGTAGGTTCAGGAACCAAAGCACTTGGATTAGCCGATGCAAGAATAGTTGGATAATCTGAAGGAGAAAGACTTGGCTGCCAAGACGGCATCGCACTAGGAGCCTTGCGGTAGAACCAGTCGCACGAATGCCCTTTGCAGCAAAGATGTCAAATATAAGGTATTACGGAATCAAACCGCTTTGCCTACCAGGCTACCTTAATCTGACTAGTCCAATCTAAGTATCTGATACACGTTCCAACATCCTCCCTTATTCAATACTTAGGGAAAAGCCCTTCAGCCTTGCACACCCATTCCTGGTGTCGAAACCCTCGCACGTCCATCTTTATCCTGTCGATGCAGACAGTCAGCATTCATTTCCAAGATCGACAAGGCACTGTGAATCGGGACTTGATCCCATAACCCTTACCATGTCAAATATAAGGTATTACGGAATCGAACCGCTGCGCCTACCAGGCTACCTTAAGCTGACTACTCCAATCTCAGTATCTAATACACGTTCCAACACAAAGATGTCAAAATCACGGGCAACCCAATCTCATCTTTGAGGTTTTTGCCTTCTGGGAAGAACTCAGCGAGCAAAGCCGTCACGTACATGTTAAGTTCATCTCCACGGAGAAGCAACTGCATCTTTACTTTCACAAAGCTGCAGTTGGGAATTGTAGAGGCAGCAGAGCATGTTTCCTCTTGTGCAACGGCACAGATGTCCAATACATCAGCAATCATGTATCGGAGAGGATTTTCGGAAGTCGTTTGCAACTGGCGCACTGCATTACTCCGAATACCTTTCAAAGCGGGTCTCTCACCTTCTTATCTTGAGAAACCACAAGTTGAGGGGCAAACCATTTGGCAATCTTCTGTTCTGCTTCTGGCAAAACGGTAGCAATGCCGGTGCTGGCACTGGACAAGCCGAGTTCAAAATCGACCTCAAATTCCCGATTCTCCACAGAGCATTACTCGTCCAATGGAGAATCCCTGACAATCAGACGTTGGCAAGATCATCAAGGTCAGGCGGAGGACACTTGAAGACCGACTGGGACGGAGGGATTTCGATTCTTTTACAAAAAGGAACAAGGAAAATGATTGAATGCTTTGAAATTGAAGCTATCGACAGCATAATAGATGCCTTTTATCCCCTCGCAAGTGGAGCGCAACAAAGACGGCACACGACAGCAGGGTGGGACTTCTACGTTACTTGGAAAGGTGGTTCCTCAAACTGGATACCTCTGAAAGATATGAAGGAGTCTTTCCCGATTGAAGTGGCCGTTTACGCGATAAGCAAGGGCATCCAAGACGAACCTGCTTTTGCATGGTGGATCCCCCACGTTGTTCGAAAGCAAAAGCGATTCCTTGGCAAAGTAAAATCAAAGTACTGGGAACGTACGCACAAGTACGGAATACGTATCCCAAAATCGATCAAAGAGGCCATCAAAATATACAAAGCAAATGGGGACACGCTATGGCAAGACTCGATTCAAATGGAGATGAAAAACAATCAAGTCGCTTTTGAAGAATTCGATGGAGACGTTGAGAAGCTGATGGGATACAAAAAGATCACGGGACACCTAGTATTTGACGTGAAACTAGGGGAAAACTTTTGAAGGAAAGCGAGGTACTGCGCTGATGGACACAAGACTGAAGCACCCGTAGCATTGACCTACAGTACAGTAGTGTCCCGCGATTCAGTTCGGATACTACTAATGATAGCAGCGCTAAACGGATTAGACTTGCAATGCGCGGATATTCAAAACGCATTCCTCACTGCACAGGCAATCGAGAAGTGCTACCTGGTAGCAGGACCCGAGTTTGGTGAAGAAGAAGGCAAAGTATTTATCGTAAGAAGAGCATTATATGGCTTAAAAAGTTCATCAGCAGCATTCAGATCACACCTGGCGGAGACTTTGGAGGATTTGGGCTTCAGCTCGTCAACTGCCGACCCAGACGTTTGGATGCAAGCGGCAGTGAAACCTGACGGCAAGGAATACTACGAATACATCCTTTGCTACGTTGATGACATCCTATGTATGTCGATGAAAGCCAAAGAAGTGATGGAAGGAATTGGGAGGGTATTCAAGTTCAAGAAAGGGAAGATTGAACCTCCAGAAAGCTACCTGGGAGCTAGGTTACGTAAGAAGACTTTGGATGGACACGACATGTGGACGATGTCAAGTTATGACTACGTCGTGGCAGCAGTCAAAAACGTCAAGGAAACATTAAAGGACAGCCCAAAATGGAAAGTGCCCAAGAATGCGCCGA
>CAKOGP040000136.1:0-92512 GCA_933822405.4 Cylindrotheca closterium | reverse complement strand
TGACAGTTTAATTGGGTAAAAAGGACAAGGACACCGTGTTTTTTATCACCACCCCATGTGAAGCCTATGTGATAGATGAGAACCCCTTGTCCTTTTTATGACAAGGAAATTGTCTTTTTGAGGAAAATAACCTTCTCATTTTTGGAAAGTTCCCATTTGATTTTGTCGCAGAACCTTGGGATGCGAAGCCGTCTGACCATGATTTCGATCATATGCATTTTCGATTTTCCAACCACCGGATTTGTCTTTTAAGGACATCCAACAGACCTTTTGAAGTGGACCCATTTGATTGAGAGCCATCCGGTGGCTTCCTCTTTCTCATTGTCCATGTCATCTCATCAAATGGCCAACGCCTTAAAAGGACCAGATCCTTGTCAATTTATGACAACTACAATGACCTACAAAACAGAGTTTCCTTGCCTTCTGAAGGACAGTCAATGGTGATAAAAGGGCATACAGATTATGAATGTATTGGAAAGATCCTTTTGATTATATCACAAACACATTTGCTTTATTTGACGATTTAATGACAATCTATTGACAAGGCTAGACCTCTGCAAACATACTTTCCAATGCTTCAGGAAGGACAGCTAGCGATCCTTCAGCAATAGATATCTGTTTTTGGTTTGCAGTAGGAGGCACTGTGCCCTTTACATAAATGTCTGCTCCACCGCGCATCTTCCACAGTTCGTACTCTTTTAGGGCCGCCCTTGTGCGGGATTGCCTTCTTAACTTACCAATTGAACTCAACTTCTCATTGTAGCTTTCAATTCCCTGTCAACTCCAACCAGATGACTTCAGCTTCAAGCCATCGTCACTTGATGTGAATTTGGCCTTGAACTCCTTGCTTATAGAGGCATGTTCCTTACCTTGGAGTCTTGCTGATTTAAGATCCTCATGCTGTTTCCTCCAACGACTCTCATAGTTCTCAAGTAGCACAAGGGCAAATGCCTTGTCACTCACGGTGAAGATGTTGCTGATTGTCTCCTCCTGCTTCCGAACATCAAATTTGGTGTTTGTGCAATTGATTGATGGCATGATCCGTTTCACTAGGTAATGAAAGGATTGGTACTGTCTTGTCCTTGCTTGCAAAACTTTTGTGCCATCCTTTGTCAGGTAGTCTTGATATCCCTGACCACAACTCCTGTATCCAACAGCTGCATCAGTGTTCTTTTCCAGGAGATCGACCACCAAGCTATCGGATGGGACTTTGTCAAGCTTCAGGTCATCTGGTAGTAAATGGAATTTGCAGAAAGGAGGGTCAGACACCAACAGGAGATTTCTTCCAAATATCAAAAAATTGAAATCACTTACTTAGAAACTTTGATCTTGCAGCATTGTGACAATTCAGTCGCAATGCCGCCATCCGTTCTTTCACACTCTTGTGGTACTCTTCCGCAAATACTTCTGGGTCCACCCCTTGGTCTAACCTCACCACCTCTGACCCTACGGCCAACTTGCATACAGCCTTGTTGTGCAATTCAGATAGTGGGAACTTTGCATTAGGAAAAATGCGTTTGCCAACAAACTTGTTCAAATTCATGTGGATCATCTCCTTAGTGGCACTCCTTCTCAGTATCTCTAGCTGCTCTTCCTTGGGCAAGTACTGAGGGTCAGCGGTTGCCCTATTGGGTGCTTGAGGTGCTTGAGGTGCTGGACGTGGTACAGTAGTTTCCCCTGCATCAGCTTCTTGCTCCACGGCATCAGCTCCAGCATCAGCTCCAGCGTCAGCCTCTTGTTCGTCTTGCAGTGCTTTACGTATCCCTGCACTCTTCCAAAGTTGGGAGTCAACTCCTGCTGGGTTGTACTCTTCTGTGGGTACAGAAGGGGGGGTTACCGTAGTATTGGTTGCCAGTGGTCTCTCTGGTGTGGACTGCATTTCTCTTTCTGCTTCCGCCTGTTTGCGGGCCAATGCTGCCTCTAGCAAAAAGACAACCATGTTAGAAAAGCGTAGTATTGTAAAGCTGCTACGTCGCCCCAGTACCAGAATTTTCGTACAATCCAAGATTTGAAAATTCGAATTGCATAGCAACATCATGTCAGCTCCAAACATCCCACAAACATCTATCTACATCCCACAACCGTCTTTCTACATCTCCAAATTCGAACATGGATTTGCCAAAGGTGCTGCCGGACTCATCGGCAACGATTCTGGTGTCAGACAAATATTGGTTGCCAAGATTGTCAATGAAAATAGGAATAAGTCTAACAGCGCTTGTAGTCTCCTTTTCATGCCGGTCGTCTATATTCCTGGTGACAAAATGGACAATCCAAAATACCAGAATAATCCTACTTTAAACTTCCTCTAACAGGACCCAAACCACAAACGGGCTATTTCCAATTGTTATCAGCTTCAAATCAGAAGGACGGACCACTTGGGCTTCTCCAGTCTCTAAATGAACGCTCCCACTCTTGATAGCGACAAGGCCCTTGCCGGATGTTGCTATGGGACTACACTAGGAAACCCACATCCTGTCTTATACAAAATGGACCCTTTGTTAGTATTATCTGGCATTCACTCGGCAACTTTTGTTCCACTGCAGGGATGCTTTTCCCTTGTCTTCGCCGCTCATGTGAAGACAATTCTGAACATTCCCACAGTCTTGAAGCATTCCAGGAATGGAAAGAAACGTTGTCTTTGAGTTCAAAGATGGTACTGACTCATATGCTACTAGTGTTTGAGAATGTGGCAAAACGGGAATTGAGCACTCCTGATGTTGACCTTCTACACTTTCGGTGTACTCCAGGTGAAGCATACACCTTTTCATGTCAACAATGGAAATGTTGCACAATTATTGAAAATGATAAAGTATCTCAAGAATACATGATATCGCATCCAATGGTATTGGAGTCCAAGGACGACAAGGGTGTGGAGGGAAGCAAAGCCCCTGAGGAGGACAAGGAAAATAAAGCCTCCAGCACTCTGGAAGAGGAAGAAGACTCCAATGATGATGACTCCAATGATGATGATGATGATGATGAAGACTCGGATGAAGGCGATGATGACAACGACGATGACGATGAAGTAAAGGCCAAGGACAAGCACTCTTCCAATAAATCCTTGTCCAAAGAAGATGAGGATGATGAACTCAATGAAGAAGAAGGTAGCTGCCCATTAACTAAAGTGACAACGGTTGTGTCCAAAACAGTTGATCAATACAAGGAGGAATGGACCGATAAGACCATGATTTTATACGCTCTATTTCAAAACGTACTGAAAAAAACAAGAAGACCTACCAGCAAGACTGCCGTTATACCTTGAATGCTTTGCGCAAGACCAGCGCTTTCAAAGGGGCCAGGATCAAATTTCCGGTTTCCTATTTTCCAAATCCCAAAAATGAAGCGGAAAGGCAAGACCATTCTCAAGAAAACAATGACTTCATTAATGTTTGGCACCATGGGACAACAAAAACAGGCAAGAGCAGATTGTGATGCAGCTGGCGGAGACAAAAAGGAGGACGATGCCACCAATGAAGATGGTGATGTAGAGGATGGTGAAGATGATGACAATGATGATGATGTGGACGACGATGATGTAGACAACAACAAGGATGATAATGAAGATGACAGTGATGGCGATGATGAAGATGCCAACAAGGATGATGATGAAGATGACGACAACAACACTGCTGCTGGTGACCTTCATGATTCAACAGGCAGGTAAAGGGTACTTCAGTCGATGAAACGATGCACAACACCAACCGAAGACCTTTAATAGCCAGAGCCATGATATAGTATAGTCCTGCTTTACAAAAAGTGAATTTAAATTGTTACAAAACTATTCCAATATTAGATGATTTTCCAGCCGGTGACGAAGACACGCCGTTTGCCAAAAGAGTGTTAGATAGCATGCCGTGGAACTCGTCAACCGCGAAGACTCGTCCAGCTGTAATTTCCGATGAGCACAATAGGTGTACTAGGAATCGTAGTCTTTCACTCGCTTGCATCACCAGTCCTTTCTCAAACTCGATCTGAGCCTTCTCAAAAAAGTTGTTACTGACTGCAAATGCAATGAGGGCCACCGTATCGTTGGACCGTGGAAGCCCCACAATGAGCTGAAGGCTTGCTTGGTAAAGCTGTTCTGCTCGATACATGGATGCCGACATTCCAGTCTTGATCGACTTTTGGTGATGCAGTATGGCCGTGTTAAACAAGATTCCAGCACAGCAGATATTCATGGATTGCACGCGATGCTCCGCACCAATTGAGGGAGCTTCTTGCAAAACTAATGCGCTTTGATACACAAAGAACTTCTCTTGTATGGGGGGATTGATGGATGTCTCAGTAGAAGTATGAAAGCATTCATGCTGAGGCAAAGTATTTGTGGAGTGGTGGTTCACGCCACTTCCTTGACGAGGAATGGTCATTGTACACTTCAACAATTCCTTGACAAGACAAAGTGACTCGTAGTATGTCTTGGCAGCCCCGGCCATATCATTGGATTGGTACAGTGCCACTGCTTTGTTGTTCAGGTTCAAAGTGTCTTGTAACGGGATCATGATCGAGAAAGAAAGTGAGATTGTTCGTGGAAGTTTTTGAATCCGTCCCAATTCAAGAGATTTGATGAGTTCCAATAGAGTTTATGAGGTTGAAGTTGAGGCTCCACAAACCGAACACTCGGCGTCATGTGTATATTGCACCGCTTTCAAAGCAGTTAAAGTAGAAACCATTCGTTCGCAGTTCAATCGTACCTTACCTTTTTCAGTACGATGACATGAAATAAATAACTTTTTAAGCACGAACAAATTTTCTCCGGCAGATCATTTTGCGTCTCTGCCTAACAACTTGCATCCCGAACGTTCGAAAGGCACCATTGTGCTTCCCGACAGCACGTAGTGATATGATTCTGTGCTGTACAATAGACGAATGATTCATTCATCCAGTTTGGGCAGCATTAGCTCCTACGAAATGCTTCTCCTCCAGCTGACGTGTTCATGAAACGCCTTTCAACTTCATTTAGATCCGGTTTCTCCCTGCCAACATATATGTGAGTTATTTTGTACCTAGTCGTACCGTTCGTGTGGCACACTACCGTGCCGAAGCAAAGAACCTACCGGTCTTCGCACGAATGATGATTGACTCGGTTTTATTTCATTTTTTTCTTCTAATGGCTACCAGGTACTTGAAGTTGGTTTGATGTCGTCTATGAAAACAGAAACCGGAGAAACCCTCGTAGTGAGTTCTTACCGAAGGTATAGAGTAGCTTGACCATTTTCCCCTTTGAGCGCTCCGCGTTTTCATGCATTTGCTAGTCGATGAAACAAGAATCGAAGACGTTTGATAGCTACAACCATGACAATGCTCGACAAAAGTCTTTTGTTATTAAATCGTTACAAAACTATTCCAATATTTAAATGATTTTTCTTAGGCAGCTGGTGACGAAGACACGCCGTTTGCCAACAGTGTGTTAGATAGCATGCCGTGGAACTCGTCAACCGTGACGACTCGTCCAGCTGTACTTTCCAATGAGCACAATAGATGTACTAGGAATCGTAGTCTCTCACTCGCTTGCATCACCAGTCCTTTCTCAAACTCGATCTGAGCCAAGTTGTTAGTGGCTGCAAGTGCAATGAGGGCAACCGTATCGTTGGATCGTGGAAGCCCCACAATGAGCTGAAGGCTTGCTTGGTAAAGCTGCTCTGCTCGATGCATGGATGCCGATGTTCCAGTCTCGATCGACTTTTGGTGATGCAGAATGGCCGTGTTAAACAAGATTCCAGCGCAGTAGATATTCATAAATTGCACGCGATGCTCCGCACCACACGAGGGAGCTTCTTGTAAGACCAATGCACCTTGATACACAAAGAGCAGTCCTTGCTTGGTTATATTTCTGGAAGTTTCAGTAGAAGTATGAAAGCTTTCATGCTGAGGCAAAGTATTGGTGGCGTGATGGCTCAGACGACTTCCTTGACGAGGCGTACTAGTAGTACACTTCAACAATTCCTTGACGAGACAAAGTGACTCGTAGTATGTCTTGGCAGCCCCGCACATATCGTTTGATTGGTGCTGTGCAACTGCTTTGTTATTGAGGTTCAAAATGTCTTGTAACGAGATCATGGAGAAAGAAAGTGTGGTCCCTTGCAATTCGAGAGATTTTATGAGGTCCACGAGACTTCTTATGAGGTTGAAGTTGAGACTCCAAAAATCGAACAGAACGCCCATCGGTGTCGAATATCGCACTATACTCATATTGCGGTGCAATGACAATGTCATGAAATCAAAATATAGCTAAACACGAACAATATTTTCCCCGACAGATCATTTTGCGCCTCTGCATCCCGAACTTTCGCTTCCTGCCAGCATAAGAGACGAAAGATTCATTCATTCTGTATTACACAAATGATTGACTCGCTTTGGAATCATGTCGCAACAATAGCTCTCCTTCTCTTCCAGCTGACGTGTTGATGAAACGCCTTTCAGCTTTATTTCCGACCGGCTGCCAAGACAGTTCTTTTTCATGCTGGCACGAGATGTGTAAACGATCGAAGAAGGGATCGAAGATTCGAATGATGGTAGTAGGTATGTCCGATTCAATGAGCTCCTTGAAGTTGGTTTGATGCTGTCGATGAAAAAGAAAGCGACGAAACCATGCGACAGTCTAATATCCCAATTTTCGATTTAATTTTCCCTTTTGAGCGCATCGCTTTTCATGAATCTCGTCAATGAAACTAGAAACGAAGTCGTTTGATAGCTGTTAGATAATAAAAGACCCTACGATACTCTGAGACGATCAGTCTTCAGTTGTTCGGCGTAACGTAGTCCTAATACTATGAACCTTAAAGTCGTTAATAAAACTTGCTTTAGTTGGGATAAGAGTTTTCGAATGACCAAAGCAAACTCATGCTTTCGGTCATCCCAAAACTCTCTACGCAGTTTTAAACTACTGTAATTCAATCGTTCATCTTTCGAACATCATCTGCCCATGACTGGTTCTTCATACTCTCACGGTTGATGTATGACGGTTTAGACTCGTCACTATCTGACTCAGTGGAGTCGTCTGTACGACTTCCAACAGATAGCTACAACCATATGATGTTGCTCGACAAAAGTGCATTTTTATCGGTACAGTAAAGATAATCCAAAAATTAATGATTTTCTTTAGGCAGCTGGTGACGAAGACATGCCGTTTGCCAACAGTGTGTTAGATAGCATTCCATGAAACCCGTCAACCGCGAAGACTCGTCCAGCCGTATTTTCCAATGAACAGAATAGATGTACTAGGAATCGTAGTCTTTCACTCGCTTGCATCACCAGTCCCTTCTCAAACTCGATCTGAGCTAAGTTGTTACTGACTGCAAATGCAATAAGGGTCAACGTATCGTTGGACCGTGGAAGCCCCACAATGAGCTGAAGGCTTGCTTGGTAAAGCTGCTCTGCTCGATGCATGTATGCCGATATTCCAGTCTTGATCGACTTTTGGTGATGCAGTATGGCCGTGTTAAACAAGATTCCAGCACAGTAGATATTCATGGATTGCACACGATGCTCCGCACCAACAAATGATGAGGGCGCTTCTTGCAAAAGCAATGCGCTTCGATACAAAAAGAACTTTTCTTGTATGGGGGTGTTGATGGATGTCTCAGTTGAAGTATGAAAGCATTCATGCTGCGGCAGAGTAGTGGCAAGCGGTGCTGGGGTCTGGTAGTTCACACCACTTCCTTGACGACGAGGAGCAGTACACGTCAACAATTCCTTGGCGAGACAAAGTGACTCGTAGTATGCCTTGGCAGCCCCGCCCATATCATTGGATTGGTACAGTGCCACTGCTTTGTTGTTAAGGTTCAAAGTTTCTTGTAACGAGATCATGAGAACGTGAAGGAGAAAGAAAACTAGACTGTTCGTGGAAATTTTATGTTCAGAAAAATGATTTGTCGCAATTCAAGAGAATTTATGAGGGTGAACTTGAACTTCGCAACGCTTTCAAAATATCGGAGGAAGACTCACTCTTTCTGAGTGTTTTTGGTACCTTTAAATGAAACAAAAGTCACAAGAACAAATACATTTACTCCGACAGATCATTTTGCGCCTCTTCAAGTGATATATATATGGTATCTCTGTTTTACTCCATATAAAAAATGATTGCCTAACCTTCTCAACAAACGAGAATGAAAACTTTCTAGGCCTTACTTGTAGTGAGCAACGGAAGTGTTCCTGGATTTCGAACTCTTACCGGTATGTGTACCAGGTACACCGTACCTGGTACACATACACATGCACATACAGTACCGGTATATGGAGGTAAAAGTCAGAGGAGCGCGTGTGGGCTATTGACGATCATCCACTACTGTACCAGGGTACCGTACCAGTACAGTAGGTGCCATGCCTGTCGCATCCTTCTTCACCAAATCAGAAAATGTGAAGTTTGAATTTCACTCGCGTTGATCAGATCAGAAAACGATGACACCTGCAGCAAAGATATCCGAGGTATGGTTTCTCTCAAAACATTTGTATTGTCCATAAGATCTCCAGAAAAAGCCAAGCATATCTGCTACCTCTCCGGGATTCAGGGGGGAGATACCATTGTTTTTCTGGAACCACAATAAGATTCAGGTATGCTTCTGTAGGTACCTTTGCGAAATCGCTTCTCTTAGTTTTAGAAATCCATGAACGTACCGGTAGAAGCAGTGTCCGTGGACGTATAATGTTCATTGTACTGTGTTCACTTTCTTGTAAATATGCGTTCGCCAGGACCTTTTAGTTTGTGCCGATCGGAAGAGAGCTGACTTTGCGGAACTTTTCAAAAGTGCCGTGGTTGGAAGAGGAAAACAGTACCACCCGCAACCAACATAAGAAACCGGCGAAACCATCTTAACTCGTACTGGTACAGTGTACCCCGCTACTCGTACTGGTTCAATCCCTTACGATTTCTCAAGGAAGTCGGAGGCATCAGAATTATGGTTGATCAAATAGCTACAACCCTCATAGTACTTACAGAAGTGTGATCTTAATCGTTACAAAACTATTCAAAAATCTTCAGGCAGCTGGTGACGACGACACGCCGTTTGCCAACAGTGTGTTAGATAGCATGCCGTGGAACTCGTCAACCGCGAAGACTCGTGCAGCTGTATTTTCCGATGAGCGCAGTAGATGTACGAGGAATCGTAGTCTTTCACTCGCTTGCATCACCAGTCCCTTCTCAAACTCGATCTGAGCCAAGTTGTTAGTGGCTGCAAATGCAATGAGGGCAACCGTATCGTTGGATCGTGGAAGCCCCACAATGAGCTGAAGGCTTGCTTGGTAAAGCTGCTCTGCTCGATGCATGAATGCCGATATTCCAGTCTTGATCGACTTTTGGTGATGCAGTATGGCCGTGTTAAACAAGATTCCAGCGCAGTAGATATTCATGGATTGCACACGATGCTCCACACCAACAAATGAGGGAGCTTCTTGCAACACCAATGCGCTTTGATACACAAAGAACTTCTCTTGCATGGGGATGCTGCTGGAAACTTCAGTAGATGTATGAAAGCATTCATGCTGAGGCAGAGTAGTGGCAAACGGTGTGGGGGCGCGGTGGTTCACACTCTCTTGGAGAGGAGCAGTGCTCTGCAACAATTCCTTGGCGAGACAAAGTGACGCGTAGTATGTCTTGGCAGCCCCACCAATGTCATTGGAGTGGTACAGTGCCACTGCTTTATTGTTAAGGTTCAAAGTTTCTTGTAACGACATCATGATATCTAATCTAATCTGAAGGAGAAAGAAAGTGAGACTGTCCGTGGAAATTTACATGTCTCAGAAAAATGAGGGCGAACTTGAAATCTCTCAAAACGACGAATACTTCGCAACGCTTTCAAAGTTTAGATATGTAGATACATATATGTTGTTACTTTGCATGAAAGTCACAATAACAGAAGCACGTGGTGGTACATTACTAACCTTGTGACAGATCATTTTGCGCCTCTGCAAGACATATATAAAATACGAAACTGTTAAATGATTGCTCAACCTTCTTGACAGGAAAAGAGAATGAAAACTTTTTAGTCCTTTGTCAAAATTGGAAGGCAACGGAACTGTTCCTGAAGTTCGAGCGCTTACCAACACGCAACGTACCGGTACCAATGCAGAACCAAATAACTCGCTCAACGCGTTGATCCGATGTTATCCTGCAGATAACCTGGTGCTGCCTCTACCTCATGTCCCGATAAGAACGATGTGTAGGACCTTGTACCGGTATATAAACACACGTATTGCGCCACTACAGAGAGCTACGAATACCGCGTTTGATACGCGGGGGTAGATAGCCTGAAGCGAAGGAATTAGCTTATGGTCTGTGAAGCATGTTCGAGTCGAAAGAGTCGATAGTGGACTCGAATCAAATGAATGAGAGTAAACTCGGCAAATAAAGCTACCGAGCAAAGGTGCAAAGGTGCAAAGGATGAAAGACCAAGGGAGGGATGGTGGGAAAAACTCAAAAGACTCTGACAGGGGGTTTGGATTCCCTGTCATCATCGTCGTATCGAGCTCTTGCAAAAGAATGCCTCGTGTCGATCGTGAAACACACTCACTCCAAGATTGGGTCCTAGCTGTCGTCTGACTCACTCCGCACTAACCGCCACGCACCTCTTCCTTCGCTGTGACGCGCTCATGCGCAGTTGACTAAGCGGACCTGGCGTCATTCTCTTGCCAGTTTCAAGTTCGTCCAACCGGCTTGCCTGCACAATGCCACCCTCATGAACGATTCTCGGCGGAGGAGAGGAGTGCTTCTGGCTGGGACGCACCACAACGTCAAACGCACGCCCGAAATCTGTCCATTTAGATTGTTTTGAGGATTTTTTTTAGCTCTAAATAATTTTTATGTGTCCTATTCCTTTCAGGATCTTTCTGCTCTCCTTGTCTCAATTGTTTAGGGACTTATTGCATCCAGCATTCTTGTTGAACACCAAAAAACGAGGTAGTATGTGTCTTTTGCAAGATGAAAAAGTTCCAATCATTGCAAGGTATTTGGATCCATAACTATGATAAGCATACACTTGCGGTACAATTTTCAATTTGACGCAGTTTCGTGCGTCGCGCGTCAATTTGACGCAAACATTTGCGTCAATTTGACGCAGATTTGCGTCAATTTGACGCAGATTTGCGTTAATTTGACGCGGGGCGTGCCCGTTTTTGCGTCAAATTGACGCACGGGGCATGCCCGATTTCCACAGTGCGCCCGCGCTAAAATGGAAACGGACACTTAACGTTTTCCAATAAAACCATTTTTAACTATTAACGGACATTTAAATTGCGTGCGTTGCACGTTGTGGTGCGTTCCTGAGGAGGACGATCGAGTCCGATGCGTGGTGTTAGATACTATATGCGGTATAATATTTGACTGAGGTTTTTGAGATTCCAGATTCCTTGGTGAAAGTGACCAACCAACAATAACGTACTAGTGAAAAGAATTGTTCATTCTTTTCAGTAAACCATCTAGATTGATTGTTGTTGCAACTTTGATTGAGTGCATCAATTCTTTTCAGTAAACCATCTAGATTGATTGTTGTTGCAACTTTGATTGAGTGCAGAATAGTTGATACTATAGTTATGGAACTGAAGTAGATAGTCATCAGTGCATGTAGACCTGATTGGTCACATGGACAATGCAGAGCTAATGACGACTCGCATCTGAATGATTATTTTGAAGATAGTCGTCCTATTTTCTATTTCTAACACGTGGCTCAACGACGATATGCAGCAGATGCATAAGCTAAATGACTCCGCTGTGTAGAATGTGATCTAACATCGGCTATCCCAATCTCTGCATGCATTTTTTGTTAGTGCCTGGGCGTATGATGATTCATTTCTGCTCTACAGGGTACAGTACTTCCTCACATCTCCCAAGGAAACCGTGGCACCATAAAACACTTCTGTAGTACGTGGTGTAGTCTTCTTGAGTCACGAGGTGAGACGGGTCATGAACTGCAACGTCGATAAATAATATGAAAACGAGGTGACACCCGCCGAAACAGTAAAACATTTGGCGCTGAATTCTGAGAATAAATTGCACCAACATAGTCCTGTAGCCCTTGAAATATGATACAGAAGAATCAACCTCTGAGTATACGAAATAATGTCATCACTTCAGCAACAATCTTAATTTTCCAATTGACTGATGGTTTCACTCTTCAGCCTTCTGTGGCAAGAACATTTCCTGCATACAACACTGCTCCTCCTGATCAGACAATAATTTTCGGTCATCGGTGGCGTCACAATCAGCATTATTCGAGAGTATCTTCAACCAAGAAGAAAGATCGATTAGTCTTGCACAATAACGATCCATTTATGAGTGCAACGGAAGATGACCTTGATCTTGATGAATCCTGTCTTCTATACGATGAAGAATGCGAGATAGACGAGATGCCAGATTCCCAATGGACGGAAGATGACGAATCCGTGGATGGGCCAATGTGTCTGTTGGTACTGGAATGTGACCCAGACGAAGCTGATACGAACCCAGGTGCAATCTACGAGGCGCCATCTGATACCGACGAGACTCCAAGCATATCCTATTTGGCCTACGATGAAGACGCTTCTGAATTGGAACTTATCATGGACAAGGTCCTCCGATTTGCTCCGTTTTTTCTTCCGCTCATTGCCTACAGCTTGTACGATCCCACAGCAATTGCATTTGCAGCAGCAATTGAATTCTTGACTACGACCAACTGGGTAGCTGTAGATGGTGGGGCCTACCAAGCCATGATAATTGCGCCTGTCATCAATGGAGTGGTGGTCTGGTGTAAGTTGAATGCATGAACATTACAGTTTGCGATGATCGCCTGAAGACGGAACATGATCCTCAATCTCACCTTTGCATATACTGTATATATATATGTAAAGCCATGTCCTTGTTATTTGCGATTCAAATTGGTCTGACAATCTCCAAGCTGTGGCAGCGAACAAAAGATATTCAGCTGTGCATCACCATGGAAGCATCCAAGCTCATGATGCTTCGGAATCTCCTGTCCCACTTTCCCTTGACGAATAAGACACAGGACAAATGCAACTTTTACCTCCTCCAATACACATCACGGCTAATATCTGAATGTCACGAGACTGTGAATATTGGTCTGCCGGACATTAGTCAAACGGATAGCGAACTGATTGGATGTATGGAAGAACTGAACAAGGCCGCGGCTGCTTCTGGAACGAATGGATACTGCGGATTGCTGACTGACCAAGCAATGGCAGCGGTCGAATCGCTGAGTCACAGTAGATCCAAACGAATCAGTGCCCTGCAGTCGACATTTCCCATGTTGCATTATGTCCTTCTGACGACTTTGGCAATCAGCATTTGTTTCGCATTCTTGATTGAGACGGATCAGGACATTCTGGTATTTCTGAACGCGATTCAGCTCCGATTACTGTGGACCATGTTGGTGGCAACCTTTTCTGTGCTTGGACTGGTGTGCTACGATTTGGAGCATCCCTTCCGTGGGCTGTATCAAATCAGCGACAGTGTTAAGGAATTGTACGACGTACGATTGGAATACACAACATCTCCTTCCATCCGAAACGACAAGCCCTAATGGCGAACATATGTATGCATTCCTACTTTGTCTGAGCGAAAATACTTCAAACTGCAATGGAGGCAAAACACATGATGAATTGGATATAAAAAAAGACTACAGCAGACGACTGGAGCTAGCAGCAAGCCGACCATTCTATCGACTTGCGCTACGAAAGCAAAACCATATACCCTGATGGCGAACAAATACGTATTGGCATCCGGATCCAACCGTACCTATTCTACTTACCGACGAACGAATCTCGTTGCTTCGCTGTCTTTCAGCATGGTGTGTTTTGATGGTCATGATGGATGCTGATTTTTATAGTGTTGGAAAGGTCGGAAGGCTGGGGCACTGTCGATACAAAAGTGAGCCATCATCATCATGATGCATGCGCTCATTATTGATGTGGGTTGCGCAACATGCAGTTGAAGTTTCGGATCATCGACACATGGAGGAAAATACAACTCCATGTACTGTATTTGCTACGCAGCTATTGTACCGGCCCAAAGATTCAATTCAAATTCAGGCCTTTTAAAGTTCTTTTTTAGAATCTCCTGTTGTGCAATTTCGGTCTGCGAATTCTTCGCCTTTTTATGGGCAGAATGATGGGGTCTTATTCTATCATTCAATATTCTGATCTACCATATTGAATATTTCGCCAGGAACCATTCAGCTGATTTGCTATTTTATTGTACCACTTCTTGCACAACATTACAATACATCAACATGGAAAAGATACACAATGCCAGGAGCGAAAGACCCCACACCTTGATTCGCGCCAATGGTGTGAGTCGCCTGCAAACCACAGGTATCAACTTTGCGGTTCCTGCGCTCCAGAAAGTGAAAGAGCACATGCTGGATACCCACGGCGAGTTTCATTGGAGGACTGCCATTCTACGAATACTGCACAATCACAAAGTCCAATATACTCTCATGGGTCTATTGTTTTTGGTACGTCTTACTAAAATTGTCTGAATTCTGAATTCTGAATTTTCAAGAGGATTTTCGAATGCCTTATCCTGCTACGTTTGCATCTTTTCTGTTTCCTTTTAGGATGTGGTCATTCTATTCATTGAAACCTTTCTAACGGGTCACTATCCACCCTGCAATATCATTGAGCGAGATTGCTTGGCCTGTTGTCCTTTGGCGGCAGAAGGTGCCGAACGATTCCTTGCATCGTCGGAACCAGTGTGTGAAAGTGGATACGAAACCACTGTTGGATATGGATCTTGCGATGGGAACAAGTGGCATACGGTTCATTCGGTCGAGATTGCATTGTTTGCAATGACGATTGCGATTTTATCGACCTTTTTCGTCGAAATTCATCTGGAACTGATTGCCTTGGGACCCTCCGTCTTTTGCCGACAAGTCTTTTATCTGTTTGACTACATTATCATTGTGGTGAGCTTGACATTGGAACTCCTGTTCCACTTTGATCATGAAGACCTTGGACTGTCCAGTTTAGGGGGATTGATCATTTTTGCTCGTGTATGGAGATTTGTTCGGATTGGACATGGAATCATTGAAGTGACGACGGAATTGACTCACAAACGATACAAAGCTCTCATGGACTATGCCGAAGAGCTAGAAGAGAAAATGAAAGAAAATAATCTGGATTTGCCCGAGGCACCAAAATCCTTTCATCGCAAAGAGTCTGAAGAGGTAGGTTCCGCATGATTCTACCGGCGGGAAAGCATTATATCACACATGGACTGATCAGTATTGCCTATTGGTTTGGCTTGTTAAAAAGACTGATCAAGGAGCCCACTAAAGTAGGAATACCACATACGAAGAGTCACTACCAGGTACTATTATTCTCACATACACTACTGACTGACCAAGACCAAGGACAAGCTCTGCTGGTGCATGGCCTGAACGGAATGATACTAGACACTCTTGGTGGGAGAAGTTCTCTTTCACATTATATATATCAAAAGCTGTACTGTAAATGAAATTGTTTCACTTTGTTTTGCAATGGCACCATCTCGCCATACTATACCGACAATATAGGCGCGACACGTTTTTTCTTTCTTTCCAAACCAAAAGCTGTCATCGTGCTATATAAGCATCTGCTTTGCGTCTGGAGACTTCAATTAGTACCTAGGTGGAAGCAGATGTTTGATGACAAGTAGTGATGTTAGCCTGAGGCTGATGCTGTAACTATGGAAGTAATAACCTCCTTTTCGACTTGTTTTTCCGCATTTTAGTGTAAAATGCGATTGATTTTCAAAAGGTCTGGATCCATAATGATTTTCATGGAGCTTTTTTTCGACGAGGGCAGCACTTCCTGGAATCTAGCATACAATCTACACCTCATCTCCGCCAAGTTCTCAAGCACTCATGTGTCAGTTTCTTGCGTGCGTCTACAACATCTGTATGGCCCTCGCCGTAGATTTCCAAAGAGATATATCAAGAGACTGTTGGTACATGATACTCGCTTTCGTGTGTTGATTTTGCTGTTTCAAGACGTCTCCCATACTGTTATATGTGCGGGCAACATCTTCATGAGGTTTGCCAAGGACTTCTATATGAATATCGAGAGCTTGACGATACATCTTCAATGATTTCTTTTATTTGAATTGGTTCTCCAAAACACCACCCATGCGGTAATATGTGTGGGCAACGTCTTCATGACGATTGCCAAGTAGTTCCACCTGTATATTAAGTGCCTTTTGGAAGCTCCTCAGTGCTTCTTCGTGTAACTTTTGTTTTGCCAAGGCATTTCCCATATTGTAATATGTGTCGGCAACATATTCATGACGATTGCCAAGTACTTCCAACTGTATGTCAAGTGCCTTTTGGAAGCTCCTCAGTGCTTCTTCGGGCAAATTTTGTTTTGCCAAGGCATTTCCCATATTGTAATATGTGTCGGCAACATATTCATGACGATTGCCAACGATTTCCAATTGAATGTCCAGCGCATACTGATAATTCTTCGATGCTTCGTCATATTTCTCTTGATTGTCCAAGACAACCCCGATATTGTGGTACGATCGAGCAGTGTCACTATGGCGAGTTCCCAACAGTAGTTCTAATCGAATATCAAGCGCTTTTCTATATACAATCAATGCTTCTTCATGGTTATCTTGGTCACGCAAGAAATCCCCATCTATCATGAGCTTGAGCGCCTCACTCAATTGATTCTCCTTTTCTGGCTCATCAGATGGCTGCTCATTTGTGTCTTTATTTGTCGCTTGTGATCCTGCATCATTATCACTATCACTGCTTACTACTACGATTGTCTCATCCCCGTTCGTGTGCTTCATTTTCTTCTCATCCTTATTCGTGTGCTTCTTTTGCTTTTTTGTTGTTGCTTTGCTGTAAGTCGTTTCTTCAGCTGGTCTTTTCTTGTTGACTTCGTCATCATCACCATCATCTTCGTCGTCGTTGTTTCTGACATTGATTGGATTCTGCTGGCTTTCCATTGACTGATTCAACGCTTGGCGAAGGGCTGCAGATGTATTTGGTGTCTCTTGCTGTTGTATTATCCTGCCATTAATGGATGTTTTCATTTGTGGCAATGCTAGATTTAGCCGTGTAAGTTCCTCCATCAGCTAGCGAGGCATATCCAAGCGCCCGTAATTTTGTTTCAGCATTCTCCAAGAACTTTGCGTCCAGCAATTCCAGCAATTCCTTGAATTCAACGTGATTGCTGATAGCATAATAGCATAGACCCCACCGCCACTAGCAATAGTGATGATTTTGAGCTCACCACTCATGGCACCAGCTATTCCTTCAGTTGTTCTCTGATGATGGACGTTTCGTTCAATGGATTGGGAACTTGTTTGTATATGTAGGAGGAATTATTATTATATATTGTGTAATATACTATGAATATATCGGTAGGTCATATTGCGCATACAGCATGGCCGATGATAAAACATTTCGATTTTTCTTTTGGCGGGAAACTTGAAACTTGAGTGAGTCAGCAGGCGGTTGGTCAGTCAGTCCCACACATTGATCGATTAATCCGAGCTCCATCCCAACCCACCACATTACAAACAAGGACCAGCATTCACTCAAGGTATACCATACCGGTACAACAGTACAATATCACTGATATCTTCAAGCATTGTAAAGTCATAATAAAAGTTCATAATTCAACCTTATTTGCTGACAATGAGTGAATAAAATTTGAAAGTGATCTATACTTTTCTTTGGTCACTCCTGTGAGTCATTTTCATTAGTTACTTTTGGAAGAAGAAAAAAAAATTTCAAACTCATGTGGTCGTCACACAAAATAATTGACACCAACAGAACACGACAACAACGAACGAACAAACAAACAAACTTTCACCATGACAAAACTATTCCAAAGATTTCAATTCCCACGCAAGCAACAACAAAAACAACACCAGCAAGTTCGAAAAAGCCTGGGTTCTTCCAGCAGTGTCTCCTCCAGCTATTCCACCAGCATCCGAATGAAGTCCGTACGACCAGCATCCATCTATCTTCAAAACCAATCCTCTGGTCGTACTGGAGTGAACAAATATACATGTTCCCCAAGATTGTCATTGTACCTCCAAGAAATGCAAGATGGTCCACAGCAGTTGTTATGGAATCAAGAAAGAGCAGCAGGTCATGAATCGAGACCATCATCATCTTTGCTCGCAGGAGCACAATCGAGAAGGAGACAACTACATGATTCCTCCTCCCGATCCTTGATGGAAGATCTCCACACTCGAACGAACCAAACCAGATTGGCCGACTCTGGTACCAGACAACAAGCTCCATACGAAAAGGATGATGCATCTTTCAGTTCTTTGTCCACGGTTGGACTCTGTGAAGAACGCAGCAATAAGGAGGGCGAGGATGCTGCTGCTGGACCATCATCATCATCATCATCATTACGATTGAGATTTGAAATGAGCGACTACCTCAATGACAATGAGTTCAGCATGTCCATGTTTTAACACCATGCCAACAAGCTTAGCACAAGAAGACGGTAAAATCAGAATGAATACAGGGTAGAAATATTCATATAAAAGTATAAAAATCGGATAAACTTGATTGAATGCAGCATTAGCCTTAATTATCAAACAATAATCAAGACTGTATTTTGTAGGATCAGTCTCTTCTAGTATAGACGACACTTTGGTATCAGAGTTGTTACTTTTTATTTTACTATTTTTTATTATTTACAAACTGCAGCATACAATATTACTAACTGAAAACAACATGATCAGTTTGGTCCATCATGTTCTTGGAATTGTGCTTTTTACAATGAGATGGGAGCCGAGTTCATGAGCTGTTCCATAGCAACACTGAATGGCTTGAAAAATATGGGAAACTGATTCACGACGGCATCTTGGAACAAGAATTCTTGGATCGCAAATCCAGTAATCGCCAGCATGGCAAGACGGCCATTGAAGACCTCCGCTTCTTCGACAAAGCTGACTTGAGCATTGTAGTTGCTCTCAGGAGACAGCATGTAGCGGGCTTCTTCTTGGTCCAAAGACTGGCTGATCTCCAAGGCACTCGCTGCGGCAATTACGGGGATCCAGAATTGCGCAAAGGGGACGTGGGCAAGGCCGTCATTCAAGACAGATGGCACACGATCGCCGCTGGCCAAGAGGGAAGGGAATCCAACATTATCCGCAATGGTATTGTGGAAGAGTTCGGCAATCGGCCATCCGACAGCAGCGAGCATGGCAATTCGTCCATGCTTTCGTTCGGAGGTGCGGTACCATTCTAGGGACCCTTCTCCCGCAGCAAAGTTGAATGGGTCGAATCCGCGGTCACCAGCAAGACTCCCATCCAAATGGGAAGGGCGAGTCACAAAGGGCAACGAAGCAGACATCTCGAGCGAGGAGGAGACTTCAGTCTCGTCTCTGTAGAGTCCAAGAGGATCGGTGACTGCTTTGTCTGGTTCAGAGAATGCCTCGAGAGGCTTGATGGCTCCAGACATTCGTTCAGGAGAGTTGGCTGGATAAAGGCCAAGAGGATCGTAGAGAGTCTTCTTGTTGTTGTTGGTATTGTTGTTAGTTCCCATAGCGGCGGATGCCTTGAGCGCAGTCTTTGACATGATTCCATTTTGTGGAGCAAAGGCCAAGGTAGCTGGGATGATTGCGAGAGTGGTGAATGTAGTCTTCATACTTTTTAGTGCTTGTTGTTTTGTTCTGATGTTGGTTTCTTGATTTGACAGGACAATGATTGATTGTGCTATCGTTTTGTTTGCTTTTGGCAATTATGAGAAAAGGAAGGTCGAAACAAGAGTCATGATTTCGAAAGTGAATTGCCCAGTCAGCGGTAATTGGTGCTGTGTTGGCAATTCACTACAGTACAAACAGGTGTCGTCGATACATTTTCAACGGGTTTCGATGGTGGTGATGCAGTCGTACAGATGTGGAGATTTACCGCCACTTTCTACCACGTCATTCACTATTCAATTCAGTCACGTGAAGGACGGAAGTTTCCGACTCGTTGGAGTCGTCACTCCAAATTTCAGATACGATTGCACATGCTGTACACGTACCGATACCGTACAGTACCTGGTACATGTACATGGCTCATCATCGAATGAATCAATTGTAAAAATGGGCTGATCAATGTATTGGTTTATCAAAATCTTATGTATATATTTTTGTACAGCGTCGCAAGCATGGTCGGTAGATTATCCACACCTCGCAACAACAACATTTGCTGGCGACGATGCTGGTTGCAGTTGCTTCAAGGAAGACCGGCATTCAAGTTCGTCATGCTCCTCATGATTCTTGGATTGCTGTGCAACAAGAACAAGATTATTGGTGGTGCTAGTGTCGTCCTTGTCGTTCAGGAGTGCAAAGTTCTTCATCCTTAGAGCGAGAGCAGCTCCCTCGTCATGACATAGCTGTACCAAATCTTCAAAACTCGTGGTTCTCAGTGGACATGTTGGAGCAGCCGAATGTCGTTCCGAGTCTGAGCGAAAGGAAGGTCGCTGTGGTTGTTGTTGTTGCACAGCCAGGGATGGTGCTGCTGGGAAACGTATCCTTCCTTCGTCGCATTTTGCTTGATCTGCGATAAACTCGACGCAAGTAGCATTGTGTTCTCGCTGTAGATTTTCAAAGTAGGATTGCAGGGACATTTTGGTGTGTTGATGATTTTTATATAAAAAAAATTGTGTCTCCAGTATGAATTCTTGTTGGGTGGTATTATACCGGTAAATTGAAAATATCTTCTGTGCAGTTTCCATTTTCCAGAATGTGCGAACCAAAATCCGAATGAATTCAATGACTTTGATACTTAGGACTTTGATTCATCCCTAAATAGAAAATGAACCCGTGACGCGAAAATCCGAATTCGATCGAATGCACGAATTCAAAACTTTTAACTCGACAGAATGAAAGTATCAAAGATTCCGAAGTTGAGGAACCAAAATCCGAATTAAGGACTTTGACTCCTCCTCGTACCTATGATACATACGGGTTTGCATTTAACTAACGGAATAAAGTGTCACTCTTATCAAGATGGGCCTTCTTTTCATTGGTTGCTCAACACGTATCGGGAAAACACCTCTGCCTGACGACTTGGCAGCAAGAAGCAAATTGACAAAAGCCCCCGCCGAACTCTTGGTTCGTCTCGAAAAACAGCTGGCTGAGAATTTGGGATGTACTCTTATTCCCGGTTTCAATGGCGCCACTACTGCCCACTACATTTGGTATCTTAGACCGTAGACTACCACCAGGACCTTGTTTCTCGCAACTCTCTCCCGGCTTCAGACCGGTAAAATGGTGCTACGTTTGGCGAAGTGGTATGATTGGTCTCGTGATCTAGTAGTAGTAGTAGCAAGAAGTCCAGATTCTCTTCACCTGCATTCATGTCAATTCTATGCTGGTTCGGTACGATTTGTTGTGAGTTGGCTGAGTAGATTGTATTTATTTATGTTATGTAATCTCTCTATTCTATGTTCTTGCTTAGCTAGGTCGGCTCGCACGACTTCTGGAAGATTTGTCGCCGTGTGGCATACTATGTTTTGATGTATATGGTCGTTGCAAGTCGTTCTTTCTGCGATCATTGATCGATGGGATCATCATAATCGAGTAGTCATGGATGGAGGAAAGCTATTCACTGGTTGAGGTGAAGGAAAGCGTTCAGGCACTTTCAATGTCGACTTGTGCGCCGAGCAATCCAGCAACAATACTGTCACCGTCGACTGATCTTCTTGGGCATGTGGGTGTTGCAGAGAGTCGTTCTGAAGTAGAAAGGAACGAAGGACGCTCTTCCTCTTCCGGGATGGATGGAAGGCAGGCACCAGAAGGTTCAGAGTCGGAGTTTAGAGGCATCATATTGAATGCTGTTGCCGTGGATTGTGTCGAAAAAATAGTGAAGATATGGGATGCTACAGTAAAGTATCTGCCACATCTGCAAATTCAACAACGGAAAGATCTTGAAGCATTGGTCTGATCAAAAGACGTGTACGGTACTGATATGTAACACGCGCTTGTCTTTAGATCCAATGAGAACACAGTTGTTATTTCATTGCGAGATTTTGGGCCATATTTGTTCCATTTACACGCTTTAAGTTCAAGCATTAAGTACTTGCCACAGAATTGGTTCCCTTCCTTGCAAGCTATCAGAGCTAATAGTCCTTCCTACCGCAAACATTTATATTTTTGTCTTGATAGAAGCAAGTGTCCGCTAAATAGCATCGCCATCCGATTGGGGGCGTACCGGTAGTAATTCCTCCGGTACTTCTTCTACTGGCAATTCTTCTACCGGAACCGTGTTTGTTCCACCTCTCTCCTATGGTAGGTTCAAAACATAGAGGGAATCTTATGAGCACCATCCTAAAGTAACGCCACGCCGTTACAGTATGGATCCATTTGTATACCTACGATGATTGCATGATGAGGAGGAGTTGATCGGTGTAGAGTGTATTTATCTCTTATTGATTCTATACTATTGATTGTGCGTTTCATTTTTAGCTGCGGTCGATGTTTCATTGTGTGGCCTGTGGTTGTTGTGCTTTTAATTTCCTTGGTAGGCTGCACGGTGCAGAAACATCATTGTGTTGGCAATCGGTTTGCTTTTGGCCACCACTCTGCTTTTGATACTGTTGTGCTGGGGGGTCAACCAGATCGATGATTCGCTGGTTGATGATTGAAAGCTCGGTAGCTCAGACACTTTCAATGTCGACTTGTGCGAGCAACGCAACAAGACTGTCGCTGTCAATTGATCTTCTTGGGCACGTTGGTGCTGAAGAAAGCCGTTCCGAAGTGGAAAGGAATGAAGGTCGCTCTCTCAAGCACTCATCTTCCTCTTCTGGGATGGATGGAAGGAAGGCTGAAGATTCAAAGTCGGAGCCTAGAGACATCATATCGAATGTTGTGTTGGTTTTGTGTGCAAACATTGTATTTTGAGAAATTATGAAATGGGCATCTTTGCACGATCATAATATCGGCAAATTACACGACATGGATATGCTCCCACTGCAACTTTCAACTTGCACGACGTATGTATGATAAAGATCTAGAAGAATTGTCTGATCAAAAACCACGTATGAATTTACTTAACGACTCAAGTTATATTACGTGGCAAATCGAAACGAGTGATCAAGAGTGTCAAGAGGATCAGACGGTGTCGTAGTTGAACTTCAAGTTGTAGTTTGAAGTTGGACGTTTGAACGAAGGATGGCAAAAAAGGAGCAGACCGGTTTGAAAGGTCAGAAAAGTTCCCACCTCATATTGGGCACAGACTCTGTAAATTTCAAACTGCACTTCCAACATGCCTTAGAGGATGCCAAAATATAATGTTTAGTACAAAGCATGAGTTTTTCGATATCTTTGCCCCTTGCATCTCTGTTAGAAAGGCTGGTTTTCTGCCGTCGGTGACCATCGTTATAGATGCATCTTGATAGAGCAGTATTGCATAGGAATCCTTGTTCGTTTTTCTTCTATATTTTATGTCTATGTGTTCTGAAAATACAAACTGATAAAATTGTGTTTGTCAAAAAGGTGCCTCGATGTTTGTGTAGCAGTATCGGGCAAAATAGCGTGGATCCCTTCAATCGTTCCTTCATGATGATAGCTCTGATAATGACGCGCTCAACACTTCAAGTGCCTGTTCAACTTGTGACAACACGGTGACTATTTCACTGTCACTTGATCTGAGAGGACATTTGGGAGCCGACGATAGTCGTTCCGAACGTGTGTAGAAGGATGGTCTCTGTTTCAGACAGCACTCGTCGTCGCCATCTGATGTCGTTGACGAGCAGGATGATGGCACACATGATGATGCTGATCGTCTTCTTCCATCGCCTCTGGCTTGATCTGCCACGAATTCAACGCAAGTGACGTTGTACTCTTTCTGGAGTGCTGCAAAGTAAGATTGTAGGGACATCTTGCTTCTTCCAAATATTTTAAAAAAAATATTTTGTGATTTGAAATTGTGAGCTGGCTTAGGTCCTACGGTATATATAAATGTGTAGAATGAATTGAGGCAGATGAAACGATATCCAAACGAAGTTGAATCCGAACTTTCGAACACGTGTTCCACAGAACACACGAACCAATACTGTTACCCGCTGATTGGTGAAGTCGGTCTTCTTTTCCTTGGATTGACACCTCGGGATTGATTCGAAAGGGTTATTAATACGAATACGTCCATGTTTAGAAACCGAAACAAGCAAAAGAATAGACCCGTTGAAGCAATTTGATAGATGGGCAACGAGATCTACTTGATCAGACAAATTGAAATTCTCATTTTGGGATAAAACCAGCAACAGAAATGTATCCCCGAACTTGAAGCTTTTGATAAGACACCATTTGTCAAGGAAACATCAGTTCGAATGCCAATTACGTAGGTTGCACTTGGGGACTAAGACTAGAATTATTATAGCAGTAGCACTAGAATTCAGTACACTACAGTAGCAGTGGCCCCCTCTGGAAAAACTATTGCCGCATGTCACTGCCCACAATCATGCGGTACTCATACTTCTCCAACTTGCTTGCAAACCAAAAGTCGATCGGACGAAATCTAAAACCGTTTCAGATGCAAGCATCCAAAGCCAAACTGCAGAAGCTTCTGAATTTCTCCGTTCATCCTTTGGTTTTCAACTGCACTGCACTGACGGATTCTTCTTCGGGAGCTGCAACCGAAGTGCAATGAATGCTAATATAGGACTTTCGACAATCATGGCTGTACCGCTAGATCTCGTAGCCAACATCAATCATGTGCCCCTCTAATCTATCCTTATTCATTGCTGCTTCATTTTGTCAATATTCCAACGTAGTTCTTGTCCGCAAGGCAAGAATCGCTTTGCTGACGTAAGATTGCTTCCATCATTTTTGCGTTTGTCGGTTGTGAAAGCAAGGTTCCCCAGAGACGTTCGACAAAGTGGCCCTCAGCAATATTGTCTGCTCGACTCAATGATGTCTCGATGTGCTGCCACAAGGCTTTTGAACGACGCTTCAACTGACTTCGTTGTGCCATGAAATTGCCGCCATAGCAGACAGGCACTATGGGCGTACTACTAGTTGGTGGTTGAATGCCAACGGTAGCAGCATACTCTCCTAATGTAGATCCAGATTGGCTGGCAAAAGCTGAGTTATCATCTCGACGAAGCCTTGCATACATGTTCAGAGTATAGTCTTGAAGCACAGTCCAGTTGTGATAGGCCGAGATCTGGCAAATAGGCTGAGCAAGCTTCTTCAGAATACTTTGCTGACCCCATATCCAACTAGGTTCCTCATGGCAGGAAAACCCCAGTTTCTTGCTGATTTGCAGCATTTCATTCAGACTGCGATGCTTGGTGTAATGATTTCGATTTGAATTGTCACTGTCCTTTAGAAATATCACAAAATGGGAATTATTACCATCTTCATCTTCTGAATCCTCCTCTTCTACGAATCGATTATAGTTTTCCGCTATAAAGTGAGCATAGGTATGATCGCATCGTCCTACATTTCGCAGTCTCATAATTTTGGCATTGGATGGTGCTCCTACCACCGGCTGGTCACATTTAGAAATGATGGTAATGTTAGATATGGAATGTTTTGCAGAAGATTCTGCGGTCCATGCCGAGATCCAATCAAGAGGGAGATTACAGTGCGAGACTACCACTTCGATCGTCGCCGTGGAGGCGAGACTTTCTGTCTCGGCCTCTTTCGAAATGGAACCTCGC
The DNA here is from genome assembly GCA_933822405.4 of Cylindrotheca closterium. Classification (NCBI taxonomy): domain Eukaryota; phylum Bacillariophyta; class Bacillariophyceae; order Bacillariales; family Bacillariaceae; genus Cylindrotheca; species Cylindrotheca closterium. Next base: position 66,925 of record CAKOGP040000136.1, on the reverse strand, counting down.
CATAATCTTCCATCCAAAGAATCATACTCTGGCGATGATTGAATTCGGAGTGTCATGGATCGACAGAAGGACTTGAAGAGTAATCCCTTGTTGAGAATGACCCAGATGAGTAATAACCCACAGCAAAATGTGCTACAATTGGATGTCAATGCTGTTACTGATGCGTTTGTTGCTCTACCGCTTCGATTCCTCGGGCTTGCACGAAATCGTTTCGACATGACATCTTCCTCATCATCCTCCAGATAATGACGCCTTGCTCCTCCTTGTGAGGAATCCTGTGGAACTTGCCGTGCACGATGCTTAATTTTTTTCATACGTGTGCCCTGATGCTTTTACTATGCGTTTGCTACAGTAGTCTCATGCTACTGCCACGATCTGTATTGGAAAATAACAACTGTGAGGAAGGATCGGAGTCACTGTTACTCTAGGGTGAATCGTAGCGACGTACAGACTGCAGAAACTACTGTACCAAAATAAAAAAACATCTATTCATATATGCGGTACCGTACCCCTTTTGTCATCAGATGCATTGACGGCAAAGCAACTGGATTATGTTTCACCTTGTTTTTTTTTAATGCCGAACATACTGTAGCATTGTTGCGTAGACCCAACGTTTTCGTACTGTCTCTATCAGATGCGATACTCATTGAACACATGTGAAACATTCAGCTCAAAAACAAATTGACGGAAAACGTGAAGATCTGGCGTCGGACTAATTGGCTCGGGTAAAAATCACAGGGAGATCGCGGGAGAAGAAAGATTAACTTAGAGTTATGTATATATCTATAAGCGGCGGAGGTCATTGAAGTCTTTGACAAAACCGGTTTTACGACTTGTTCAAAAAACGTTCCCTGCATACAGTTGTACATAAGGGATCTGACACAAAAATAGAAAAGCCCATTCAGTACCGGGTACACTCGGGGTTGTCACACAATTTCAGATCAGACTTTGTCAATTTTCAGATTTCAGACCGACCTTTTGTTACTTTACCTTCATACCGGTTAGATGTGCATTGAACCAAGGAGTCATCGTCGTCGTGGAAGTTCGTTTGCAACAAAGTCAAGACAAAGAGTGCAGGCGAAATCATCTTCAAGAGTAGATCTTCTTCACAACATCGATTCTAACAACGACAACAGTACCATGCCACTCGGAGGTTTCTTCAAAACGTTACTGGCTGAAAAGCATGCAGACACATTCACACTGATCCAAGACAATCCTACAAGGAGTGCCAACCCCGCGACAGTCTATAAGGAAGCTCCTTCAGCACAAAAGAAACAAAGGCCATCGTTGGCAAATTCAAACGATTGCATGGCACCAAAGCTGCCATGTCGGCAAACGAGCGATGAAGAGCTCGGACACCTGCACCCTCCCACTATGCTGAGTCGCAATATGATGGGGGAGTCGCTGTATCGGAATGAAAAATTCGCTTGTTCCAAAACAGCATCAGCATCGTCATCACCATCAGAAGAAGGCAAAGAGTCTCATGTCTTCGCATCATTCTGTGATGAAACAAAGGGGATATTGATGCAACTACCTGCTTCCAGATACCCATAAGCAAGGTTGGTCCAATGGGCCAGCCTGTACAATCGACATAGATTGCGTCGATGCTATATTTCATATACTAAACTAAACTAAACTTCATTGGAATTTTACTTTCAAAAAGTATTGATGCTGGTAGTAGTTCTACTGAACAGAATAGGCCATGTGCAAATAGCACTTCGATACAGTATAGTTTGTACATCAATCTAATTTAATGAAACAAAACCGGATAAGTGGTACAGCCCCTCTATATATTCCTTCTGCCCCCTTTTTTTCGTCAGAGTGAAGATGGTAAATTTTTACACATCTTTGACTGCTTCTTGTAAGCTCGGCGTTTTGTTCTCGACGTCTTCGTTGGGAACTGGTTTGATGCTCTGATCAAACGAAGGTCCCCTGCTTCGTGCGCTATCATCAAATGGATGACGAATGGTGGACGACGATTCACCAAGGTTGGCCGAGTCATGTGGTCTGGTGGCCATGTTCAATCTTGCATGCGTCTTTCGGTGCAGTGCTTCGAGTCTTGCTACTTGAGCAATTAACTTGGTGTTCCAGCTTTGAAGTTCCTCCACGGTTTCCTTCAGCTTTTCCGCTGCTCTCGGATGCTGCACTACAGCAACACCTTCTTTATCATCATCACTATCACTGGAAGAATCATTATCTCCGCTCTCTAGGATTTCTTGTTCGATCTTCGGTGGTTCTTGAAATCCACCACCGATATGGGAATTCCTTCTCGGGTGCAACCCCGAAATCTTGAACTTTCGACTCCCAGTTCGGCTTGTAAATTCAAGTACTCCGGCGCTGGATGCCCTCCTTCTTCGTTTCTTAGCAGCAATCTTTGGAACAAATATTAGCAAGAGAATGGATAGGGAGGTTACTGCAATGATGGCAGCTGAAACATAGAATCGGGCCTGAGTATCGTCTTTGGCAATGACCAAAACCGGAAAGCCAACAAAACTGACCAGCAGCAATGCTGCAAGAGCCAAGAATATGTACTCTGTTTCAGCGAATTCCGTAGACACGTTGCGCGCGGCATAGGCTTGTTGAAGTGTGTAACCTAAAACTCCCAGAAGCAAGGTGCCCAGCGAAACTGCAAAGCCTATCGATCCTGCGTAGCTGCAAAATGCCCTGGTCTCGATTTCTCGTCCAAATGAATCTTCTTTGGTGGTCTCTCGAATCCACATTGGTTTCGCATAAATGTACCAAAGAATTAATATCAAATTCGACAGAGTCTGAAGTACAATCATGGGCGCCATGACATCTTTGACAGTCACCTTCATTCGATGAAACTTTGGACTGTGGAAGATTTTATTCACTCTCTGTGTCTTGGCAAAGAGAGCCGAAAAAGAAAGGACCCAACCAAAACTGAAGAACCAAGGAGTCAATATACAAAAGGCAGAACAAGTTTCGGCGGATACCACCTCGTCGTCTAGACTCAAAAAGACGATCGATGTGCCCATCAGAAAGCATCCCAACGCAATTATTCCAAGAAAAATTGGCTGACTTGCTTTCACCACTCGAGTCTTTCGATATCTCACCATCCATATTGTGAATCCAATCGAAAGCGTCAAGATAGCACCTGCAAGAACAAGACCAACACTTCGCAAGCTTCTTCCTATGTAAAGATTGGCTGGAACCACAGGAGGAAGACCCGGCGGCGGAATCGTGGTTCCATCATTGAATATACGGCTCTTGACAGATATCCATTCCCCATCTTGAAAAATGTCAGTTTCCACATTGTTGAACGAAGCAGTGTCCGCAATGGTGCCCACGTGTACAAAGTTCGTAAGGGAGAACCGAGCCGAATCTGCTAATCGCGTCCCAGTTTCTGGGTCGAAGCGATTGTTACCACTGGCGCCTTGGAATTCGGTCTCCTTGAATTTCTCAAAATGCTGATATCCATCAAAGTACTCATTTTCGTCGTTTTCTATATTGCATGCCGCCAACCCAAGCGCAATCGCCGCATCATATAGAAAAGGGACCAATCCAATGGTCATAAGATCAAAAAATCCATTAGGATCCTCCTCGATGGTGTAGGTGGAGTATTCTGGTTCGTCAGGGTAGATTGGATGGTAAGATTGCAGTGTCGCAATGTCGACCGGATTATTTAGATCTCTCATGGCACGTAAAAATAGATCATATCTTTCATCTCGACCAGGCACTCCACCAACGGCTGAAATCTGAACCGCCCCTTGCGTCGCCAAGTGAAGTGGCGAGTCGGCGACAAACCCCTCGAGCGTGACGATGGTGGACACGGCATCGCTAAACATCCAATTATGTTTTCCATCCCCAGCAATCCCCTGAGCATAAGCCTCTGTCATGACCATTTCGTATTGGCGCGTAAAGAAAATTCCAAAGAAATATTGGTAACCTGTACTCTTCAAAACGGCAATGGCGCTTTCCACAGTTTCTGCTGTGAGTGTCAATGGAAGGTCAAAGGCTTGAATCGTCATATCCGGAGCATACAGAGCCGCCGCTCGCTGCATCCCGGCAGCATAGGCGTTCCCATAACTATCATTGATATGAAGAATGGCCAAATATCGCACTTTCAACTTTTGACGCAAATACTTAATGGCCGGCACAGCAGTACCATCATCTGATGGAACCGTTCGCCCAAACAAGGGAAATTGAGCAACATTGTCCAGCTGAGAACTAGTCGAAATCGGAGATATCTGTGGAATCCCTCGCAGCCCTGTTACCAAGGATGTCGCGATACTGACGGCCGACCGAAAGGCACCGACGAATGCCGTCGGGAGCTCTGTCGCCTCATCTCGACTGGTCATCTCGACTGCATGATTCAGCGATTCCATTTCAGATCGTGTTGTATCCCTGACTTCAGTTGTAAACTTAATGTTACATCGCTCGTCAAGTCCTCCGACTTCTTTCACCAAGGTTCCATTTCCTGTATTCAAGTGTTCCAATGCGAGCAAGACAGCTGCCATTCCCTGATAACCACCTTCTTTCACCGCTTGTCTTCCATTGTCTCCGATGATCGAGAAGGGAATCAGCATGGCAATATCTGCATATGGTACTCCATCGGATACAGTGATGGACTGAATGCGCGTCGCCTCTAATGCTTGTGATCTTGCCAAGTCATAATCTCTGAGTGTATTCAGAACAGGTTGTGATTGGACTTCTGAAGTGAAACAAGAAGTGAAGAAAATTATTATCAGACAAAGCAGCAGTGACCTTGATGGTGACGCCAATTTCATTGTTATGAGCTTGCCATAAGATTGGATGTTGTTGTCGTTTCAGAGTCAGTTTTTATGTCTTATTATTATACAAGGTACAGTATTCAAACTTCCGCCGTATAATTATTGCATAATTTAGCTTCGCTCATCTCGCAGTCTATACTGTATCTTATTGTCGTCACTGGGACTTTTGTAATTTCGTGCATGCAACAAACTGGTACGCACCGGCATTCTCATTGGTACGCGTACCTCGTACATGTGTACATGTATCATACCTATTGTAATAAAAGCAAAGCGGGTTCAACAGGAAAAACCTTTTTATGAAGCCTATTTCTGTCCCCCAAAAGAAACTTGACAATTTATTACTCCATCTCCATCTTGCGATTGATAGTGGTACCGGTGCCGGTATGTCGAATGACGGCGAATTCTTCATCTGGTTCTTTCTTGGTCATTTGATCAATTGAAATCGCTTTATCTGTCATCAAAGATCTGACACATCATTTTCCCCCGTCGTGTGTGCCTAGGCGACGTTGGATGACGACCACTTCTTGTGGGAGGCCCGAGCTCCACCAAATGAAATCGACAAAAAAAGGTGAGCCTAGATCAGTGGATGAAAATACTTCATATTGTGGTACCATGGAGATGATACGCTTGAATGCGGCATTTCCCAGGTGTGGCAATGCGTTCGAAAGGTACAGATCGAACTATTATTACATTGTTACAGATATATTACTCTACAGTGAACCGGTATGTGTCAACGTCGAATGCCGCTGAATTCTTCATTGGGATCTTTCTTTGTCATTGATCAATTGAAGCAGCTTTACCTGTCATTAAGAAAGGTCTGACGCATCATTTTCCCCATCGTGTGTGGGCGCCGTTCCACGACTATCAGCAGCTGGAAGACGAAGAAACGCACTTGAGTTGCCAAGGTTGCCTGTGGTAGACAGAAACATTGACTCAGATAATTCACTTTCGCTCATATCCAATCTTGCTGCTGTCTTTTTGTGCAGTTCTGCGAGTCTCGAAACTTGAGCCATTAACTTTTTGTTCTTGCTTTGAAGTTCTGCAACAGTTTTCTTCAGTTTTTCGTTTTCTTGTGGATGCTGCACCACTTTCACACCGGCCTTGTCATCTTCACCACTTCCGACGCGAGAAAAGCGAGAAATGCGCGAATAGCGAGAAACGTTGCCAATACTATCTCCATCGTCCTCATCGAGAGATCCATTTCCGAACCTCGTCATGATGCTAAAGCCAGAAATCCTGACTCGATCACTGCCCGCTTGACTTGAGTATTCGCGTGTTCTTTTAGTTCGTTCATGCTGCGATCTGAAAGCAGCAACCTTCGGAAAGAATATAAGTACAAGAATCGACATGCACGTTCCCGCAATGACGGCCGCTGAAACATAGAATCGGGCCCGAGTATCGTCGTTCGCAATGATCAAAACCGGGAAGCCAACAAAACTGACAAGTAGCAATTCTGCAAGAGCCAAGAATATGTACTCTGTTTCAGCGAATTCAGTAGATACGTCGCGCGCAGCATAGGCTTGTTGAAGTGTGTAAAACAGAACGGCCAGAAGCAAGGTGCATAGGGAGATAATAAAGCCAGTCGACCCTCCGTAATCACAAGAGGCACTTGTTTCAATTTCTCGTCCAAATAAATCCTCTTTGGTGGTCTCTCGAACCCATTCCGGTCTTGCAGTCGAATACCAAACAATTAATATCGTATTCGCAATGGTCTGCAACAGGAATATGGGCGCCATGACATCTTTCACAGTCACCTTCATGCGACGACACTTTGGATTGTGGAAGATTTTGTTCACTCTATATGTCTTGGCATAGAGCGCGGAAAAAGAAAGGATCCAACCAAAACTGAAGAACCAAGGAACCAAGATGCAAAAGGCAGAGCAAGTCTCGGTAGATACCACTTCGTCGTCCAAACTCAAAAAGATGATTGATGTCCCCATCAGGAAACATCCAAGTGCAATGATTCCAAGAAAGATTGGTTGACTTGCTCTCACAACTGGTGCTTCTCTATGGCATGCCATCCACAGCGCGAGTCCCATCGAAATCGCCCAGATCGAGCATGTGATAACAATACCAATACTTCGCAAGACTGCTCCGATATACAGATTGTTTGGTTCCACAGGAGGCAAATCTGGTGGAGTATTTGAAGTTCCGTCGTTGAATACACGGGGCTCGACATTGATCCACTCCCCATCCTGGAAAACGTCAGTTTCCACATTTTCGAAGGTCGCTGTGTTTCCAACGTTGCCCATATGCACAAAATTCGTAATGGTGAACCGAGCCGCATCTGCTAGACGGGTTCCAGTTGCACGGTCGAATCGGATAGTGCCGCTGGCGCCTTCGAATTCAGTCTCTTTGAACTTCTCAAAGTGCTGATATCCGTCAAAGTAATCAGTTTCGTTGTAGTCCACGTTGCATGCCGCCAATCCAAGCGCAATCACTGCATCGTACATGAAAGGGACCGATCCAGTGGTCACACGAGAAAAATAGCTTTCTGGATCCTCTGCAATCGTTTGGACATAGTATTCCGGTTCATCAGGGTACGTCGGATGGTAGGATTGCAGCGTGGCCATGTCGACTGAGTTTCTTAGATCTCTCAAGGACTGCAGAAACAGATCATATCTTGGATCTCGGCCGGGTACTCCGCCTACGGCTGCAATCTGAATCGACCCTTGGATCGCAAAACGAAGGGGGGAGTTGGCATCAATGCCTCTTTGTGTAACGCTGGTGGAAAGGGCATCGGAAAACATCCAGTTGTGTTCTCCGTCTCCAGCAATTCCTTGATGATAGGCCTCGGTCATGATTGGCTCGTATTGACGGGGATCGAAGATTCCAAAGAAATAGAGGTAGCCTGAACTCTTCAGAACAGAAACTGCATTTTCCACGACGTCTGGTGTTAGTGTTATTGGAAGATCAAAGGCATGAATTGTCATGTCTGGTGCATGCAGTGCCGCCGCAAGCTGCATTCCAGCAGTGTACGCATTCCCATAACTATCATTTACATAAAGAATGGCCAAATGTCGTACTCCCAACTGTTCACGTAAATACTTAATTGCTGGCACAGCAGTACCATCATCTGATGGAACAGTTCGCCCAAACAAAGGATACTGACCAACATCATTCAGATGCGAGCTAGTCGAGACAGGAGATATTTGTGGAATTCCTCGAAGCCCAGTCACTAACGATGTTACCATACTGCAGGCTGATCGAAAGGCACCGACATAAGCTGCCGGCAATTCCGTTTCTTGAGACCGACCTGTCAGCTCAACAACGTGATTCAGAGATTCACTTTCGGATAATGCTGTATCTTTGAATTCAGACGTAAATTTAATGTTACACCTCTCGTCAAGTCCCCCAACTTCTTCCACCAAGGTTCCATTTCCTGTATTCAAATGTTCCAGTGCGAGTAAGACCGCTGCCATTCCCTGATATCCACCAAAATCAATGGGTTGTCTTCCATTGTCTCCGATTGTTGAGAAACCAATTAAATTCGCTATATGCAAATATGGTACTCCATCAGCTACAGTGATGGACTGAATGCGTGTCGCCTCTAATGCTTCTGATCTTGCCAAGTCATAATCTCTGACTGTATTCAGAACGGGCTGCGATTGAACTTCTGAAGTGAAACAAGAAATGAAGCAACCAATTAGACAAAGCAGCAGTGTTCTTGATGGTGGGTTGATTTTCCTCATAAAAAAGATTAGGGGGTTTTGACGTTATAAATCTTTTGCTAGGATGAGTCTTAGGTTTTACAATCGACCTCCATGGATGTGAATTTTTTGTTTTGAGATGCTTTTATTTCTTGAAATGTGCTGGGCCTGTAGTCAAAAAGCTCCCGCGTTGAATGAATCTGGCACATGTTCCCTTTTGGATATTCTTTGGAGCTTTTTTAAAATTCGACATCAATTATATTAAAAATGCTTCTCTATTCTCCACCATTAGCTTCAGCTTATGCATATAAGTGGAATATCGACAACAAAACTCCGGAATTATCATGGAACAAGAATATATTTTTTAAAATATAAAATACAGTGAGTCGAATGCAAGAGAACCCAAAAAATTGAGTTGCGTGCAAATGCAACTGAAAGTATACGCCACCGGTAAAGTATGATACTGTATCATGAATTCATACCTAGTTTATGTTCTGCAAGCACAACAATCGACATTGCACTCTCCAACTCTGTGGCTTGGCCTGTTTTGCTACTTGAAACTTTCGAGATACCGTACGGTAGCTTCTTCTCATCTACTGTACCTGGTACAGGGAGCTTGTTGAAAAATCAAGGGCTTCCGGGAATGAAACTACAGCGGGAATGAATTGTGGTATTGTGGTCGATTGGGTCGTCTAGAACGAGTGAGATGCGATGCGATAGTGAGAGATATGATGACATGGAGCTTTCTACCGGTATAATGATCTGCCACAGTACTGATATATCTCACCGAGGGAGAGGATATTTACCACATCGCAGCCCTAATGCGATATGATTTCCATTAGCTGTGTTTGTTGGACACGACAAGCAACTGAAACTACAAGGATTGATTGATTCATTTATTCAACTCAATGACGACGACGACCAGGGCGATTAAAAACGAACTATCATATTACTCTACCTTCTTTTTGCAATTGATAATAAGTAGAATGCAGACGGTCGTATACGAAATGTCCAAACGACATTCCTATAGCCACACGGGCCGTCCCCCATCCTATCCGTAACCGATTTTGCACATGTTTGCATTTTTGCAGAGCTGTTGGAAGTTCCTTCACCTCACCCAAAAAATTGACAAATACCTCGATCACAGAATCAGCCGCTTTGTGTGACCGAGTTGCGTACTGTACATTCCGTGCCAAGTTGAACGGACCAGAAACAATGGTTGCCATGGCCGCAGCTGCCATATTGGCTGCCCATTGATAATCATTGTTGGACAGCTGAAATCGATACTGCAATTCGAATCTTATCACAGTATAACAGCCCCCAAATACCAAATCACGAAGAACTGTCGGTAACATTCCATTCGTAAACGGCCGTATACCTCCTTTTCGTAGCATATCCGCTGCTTCCACAAAAAATCCCCGAGGATTCTCTCGTCCCCAGGTTTTGTATTTGACAGCAGATATTGGATTGACAATGATAGCATTGCAAGAACCCGCGGCTGTTCCTGCTAGAAAGTTGTGGACGGTAGTATTTCCGGCACCACTCGTCAAAAGCATAGCAGGGGTTGGGGACATTTGGGTTAGGAAAAACTGTTCCAATGGATAATACAGGCCGCCTGAGATGGCTCGATGTCCCACTGACTGAAAGAAACCAGTATATGGACTGGCAAAATTCTCTTTGGACAGAAAAGGAATTTCGTTCTTGACACTCAGATACAAGGCCCTATCAATTGGATTAAAGAGACCCGCTGAAGTGATACCAGCTAGTAAGCCACTGGCAACAGAAACATAGCTGACTCTAGGAGCGCTTTCCATATTATCAATTGTTGTTGTATGCCGTCTGTTTATCGTCGATTTTTTCCGTCTCACATGATTATCATTGATGGTAGCATGAGTTGCCGTCTCTGCAGATTCCATTGTTGTTGTGTGTAGTAAAGGCGCCTCTGATGGAATCTGTTTTCTAATCTGATGTCTGATGAAAGGAATGAATTGCTTTTTATATTCAGGTAAAGCTGATTCAGCGCAGATTTGAAAGCGAGGCAAAAGCGTTGATGAAGCTTCTATCCCTCGGTGACATTAGCTGCCGTTGTCTTGTAGTGCTAGAGAGTGTCGAGGTATAACAGCAGGATGAGGTTGGCAGTGTGTTGTTGAAGGTTATTTGCAGATCATGAATTATAGGATGAGGCATGCCAGCTACAGAATTGATTGATTCATCTGGATTGGTCAAAGTGGTAATGCTAAAAGTGGCGCTAAACCACCCACAATTGAATCCTGTTTTTAACTGATCCAAAATATTGTTGATTGAAATCAACGCTATTGATAAAGATTTGATGCAATGACGTAACAAAACATTCCTTCAGTTCTCAACGGACACATTCGAATTTGCAATCAATATACAAAAACGAACACTCAACGTGGAAAATAATAAAAGCACTGGATTTATTGAGAAGTAATATCCACGCAAAAGCACAATAAGCATCGGTTATATCTATGGAATTGGTTCCCCGATTTCGCCCTCTCCGTTCCAGTCTTTCCCGACGCTGTTGCTGCTGAAGAGGGGCAATCGGTTTCTCATGTGAATTCGGCTAATATCGCAAGCATAATGATAGAGGAAGGAATCAATCGGTCGTGAGTTTCAATCATCTGCATTGTCCAGCACACAAAGAAATTCGGACTTACTCAATTTCCCACATCAGATCATCTGGCAAGGGCTCCTTGATGCTGAAAATATCTAGAGTCTCCTTGAGTTGAGCCATGGAAGTGTGTCCCAACAATGTAGTAGTCAACATGTCCCTCTGACGGTTCCATCTCAGCGCCAGTTCCGTCAAGGACATTTTATTGGCCTTGGCCAACTTGGCATAGTCTGCAATGGCTTCATAGGCAGATTCAGTCCGATAGCGGTAAAGTGTACCACCCCAACCTCGAGTATCCATACGACCCCGTGGTTTTTCTAGGGACGCCATGGCACGTTCTCGCTTGGGATCATCAAAGGCAGCTGGGATATCCAGGTACTTGCCCGTCAACATGCCACCGGCCAAGGCATTGTACGACATGAATCCAACATTTTCGTTAAAGGGGGACGCAGCTTCGGCGACACCATTTTCTTCACTCTTGCGATCCAACATGCTAAAGTCACCCTGCAAGCAAGCGGGAGGTGTGGTGCCCAACATTTTGGCCGTCCGAGTGCTAGCCGTCAAGCCGTAGGCATTGTCATTGCACATGCCCCATCCACGAATTTTGCCCTTTTGAATCATCTTTTCCATAGCCATACACAAGTCTTCGAAGGATGTAGGCCCTCCATTGCGACGCCAGTAGGGAGAGGCATCATTTGCGATATCATATTTGAGGGATTGACCCCAATTTGACTGGGGCGAGTATCGTTGGGGCCAATGAAGGAGATAAACATCAACGTAATCTGTTCCCAATCGCTTTAGACTTCCCTCTAGATCCGCCTCAATGTTGCGTGGAGTAATGTTCCTTCCGCCGGTAATCTTGGTGGCAATGACCACGTCTTCTCGCTTGACCTTGCGATCCTTCATCCAACTGCCAATCAGCAATTCCGAATCTCCTTCATTGGCAGTTCGGCCATCACTTGGACTGATATCATGGAGTACAGAGTTGTTGGATTATATGGTAATAAGGTAGAGAGAGCGACCAGGAATCCATGAGTGACAACATAGGTAATGCATACAGGCAACGTCAACAAGTCTCGGAATCCATTCCCAGGCACGATAAACCATGGTGGATCTTTTATCGGCAGATGGACTTACATTGGATCTGTCCGTATTGTATCCAGTGATGTAACATTAGTTCGTCATTCCAGCCACAGATTTTTTGACGAGAGCGATTGAACGGGAACGAGATTGAGGTTTCGAATCTTTCTGCTTTTCGATGAGATGAGATGGTAAGACTTACATTGCTCTGCTGTGTCAATGAGATTGACTCCTCGCTTCAAAATAGCTTCATCCATGAATTGATAACACAGATCCTTATCTGGAGCATTGAAATCAGCAGACACCCATCGCTGGGCACCCAATCCGATTTCACTGACCACAATGTCGGAACCTCCAAGTCTTCGATGCTTGATACCATTTACTACCTTGACAACTTCATTCGTGGGACCTCCACCACCGGTCTTGTTGTTCTTGATTGTGGCGGCTACTGCTGCGTCCACACCACCGCCGCCATTCCCAAAAAAGGGAAGGCCGCTGAAAATGCCACCTGCTCCAGCTTGCAAGACACGTCGTCGACGTTGGTTGGGAACGGATAGACTTTTCTTATTCTGACTGTTGACATCGCCATTGGAGGATGTCATTTGAAAGGCTTCAAGTTCTTGGGTCGCAAGAATCAATAGCAATAGGCTGGAGAGTCTCATTGAGTTCTTCATTGTGATGATGGCTCGTTTGGCTGATGTAGTCTGTGACTTTTGAATATCTGAATGTGAAGAGCGACCGATATATTTGATTCGTAGATATTTAGTAGTGGATTGATAGTTCTTCGGTGCTAGTCAGGAATAGATTGATTCTTTGTCGCTTGAAACCGACGGAAAAAAGCTAGGGATATGGCAACGAAACAAGAGATTATGAGAATGGTGTGGTTTGATGACGTTTTTCGATCGAACGAGTCAGTCCGTTCAGTGGGCGACTGAAGGAAGGGAACAGTAGTAGTAGAAGAATCAACCCTTATCGGTAAGCACATTCAACAAAATTTATTGGCAATTGAAAGACATTCTTTTCAACCAGAACTTATATTTAGCTGAAATCTCCATGAAAGTTCTTTCACGAACAAAAGATGAATTGGGTTCTGAGAATGAGTGATTGATTTCATTCATTTCTTCTAATGACGGCAATCCGGGCAACATGCATTACTCAGTTCGCAGACTCTGGAACCACCTCCATTTGCGGATACGACCATACCAACATGACAGCACCGCTTCCCGTCCGCTCAGCGAAGTTAAGCATGTTCGGGCCTGGTTAGTACTACGGTGGGGGACCACGTTGGAATCCCAGGTGTTGTATTCTTTTCCCATTTTTGATGTTGATTGGTGATAATTATTGAATAGCAGGACAGAGTCATCTGTCCCTCATAAGCACAGTCACAAACCAGCGAGTCACCTAATGAAACCACTCTTTTATTATATGAGTTCCTGTTGATTCACATGTCCTTGCTCAGCATACCATAGGTTAGATGAGTCCTACTAGTAATACCCCCATAAATCCAGTTGGAAAGCAACCTGCTCAACAGAGGGACGAATCTGAAGATTATGACTTCCGTAGACTCAGAAATGGTTCAGAAACCTCCAGCAGCAACTGTGGAAACAGCACCATTCTCAGATGATGATATCAATGTCATCGGTTCTTTAGCAAGGGTCACGCACAATGCTGTGAAACAGAAGGAAGTCGAAGACTGTCTCAATTCAGCAGGCATTTCTAGGACTACTCGGGTGGAACTACTAGAAGGAGTTGATTTTTCACAATTCGTTTTTGACACAACCATCAATCCCTTCACCAAGTTCTTCCAATAAAACTGGAACGGATGATCGCTCGTTCAAAGCACATGGACCCCGTCTACCAGCCAGCATTCTCTGGTCGATTGGAAGCTGCAAAGGACTTCAATCTTGTCCTTGAGAAGAGTTTTAATAATCCAGCTACTAACAGAGCAAACTATGTTGTTACCGCTGTCAAAAATTTGATGGATATCAGATTGGATCAAGATACTGATGTTGAGATGTTCGTTACAGATTTTTGACAGATTCTACTAGATCTGCTGAATGAAACTGGAACTGACCTTGATGCAATTTCTGTCATTCTCCAAGAATTTCATCATTGACAATCCAAAAGAAATGATGGAAACTGAACCTACCTTGAACTTCTTCGCCTGAGAGATGCCACTGTCAATCTTAAACATGGCAAATCCATCCACAAAGATTCTCATACTCATGCTTCTTCAATCCAAACATGGATACAAGGGAAAGGAGTTTGCAAAATGGAAGATTCCACCAATTCCAAAAACTTGGTTCACACTGATGAGAAAAGGTGTTTGGAAGTTCTTAGTACTCTAGTACTAGCTAAATGAATGGAAAAACACTACCCAGTCAAGGCACTACTTTAGATCCAATGAAAATCCTTGATCTGTCCGGAGCCCACAAGTTGGTCGAAACCACTATCGAAGAACAACCAAAATCCAAGAAACGTGCTGCCTACAGGGGTAGAAGAATCAACCCTTATTGGTAAGCACAGCATTCAACAACAAAGTTTATTGGCAATTGAAAGACATTCCTTTCAACCAGAAGTTATATTTAGCTGAAATCTCCATGAGAGTTCTTTCAGGGCGGAACGAAACAAAAGATGAATTGGGTTCTGAGAATGAGGTATTGATTCATTCATTCATTTCTTCTAATAAATGACAGCAATCCTGCATTCCGGGCAACATGCATTAGTCAGTTCAAATACTCTGGAACAAAAGATGAATTGGGTTCTGAGAATGAGGTATTGATTGATTCATTCATTTCTTCTAATAAATGACAGCAATCCTGCATTCCGGGCAACATGCATTAGTCAGTTCAAATACTCTGGAACCACCGGTACTTGCGGATACGACCATACCAACATGACAGCACCGCTTCCCGTCCGCTCAGCGAAGTTAAGCATGTTCGGGCCTGGTTAGTACTACGGTGGGGGACCACGTTGGAATCCCAGGTGTTGTATTCTTTTCCCATTTTTGCCCAACCGTTGTGACAAGTGATAGAATAATGATACTGCCACTAAAAGTTTCTATCCAATTTGCAGGGGTACCATGTTCTTGGACACAGCTGGATGCCTTGAATTGGCGTCAAATGCATGCGTTTACAGGGGATCCGCCAAGTTAAAAAGCCTCTAGAAGAACTCTAAGTAGTACAAGGATGTTCATATGATACCTAAGGAGAGTACTATACTAGTGATACCATCATCGATTGGCTATGACCTCCTATCGTGGTGCCCATTATTATTATAATTATTATTATGGTTGATTGCTCCTTCTTGGCCTCGCATCACGTTCAGTTCTGATCGTTGGATGGTACAGAGGATGGATTCAGCCAGGTGGATTTTCTTGTTTGCGCAATATCCGCCGTCTTTTCTCTAACTCCCACGTCTATTTTTATATATATTCCATCTGACGTCAATCATCATTGTTCTACCATGTTGGTCCTTCTTTGCTTTGCATAATATCAGGATTAATCCTGGTCGGATAGGCTGGCACGTACTGTATCATTCTAAAAACTGCCAAGGAGTAGGAAACCAAAATGAACGACAGACTATATCGAGTATATATATTATGCAAATTCAGTCTTTTTATTTTATTTCATTTTCTTTTTTCGTTCTACTATACAACAGCCTTCCAATGTACCGGTTTGCAAGCTGTGCGTCTTCTCTCTCGTCAACTGCCGTCCATCATCAACAAAAAAGCCTTATGAAAAGACCTTGTCCACAAACTTTTCAATGGCTGGAGCACCAGCACTCAAAGCAAAACAAGCAATCAAACCAAGAGCACGATCCTTTCCAAATATTTCTAATTCTCCCATGAATCCAGTGGCAACGTCCAAGACCTCGACATCAAATTCGATATCACTTCCCGGTGGAACGACGATCCGTCCCGTCATTTGGGATTCCTTCCCGCGGTTTCCCCAAGCCAACTTGGAAGGAATGCGGACGGTGAATTGAGATCCCACCTTTTTGCCCGTCAAGGCTTGCTCAAAGCCCTTGACCAAGGCACCGTCGCCCAACTTGACGGCCAGAGATTCGGTGGAACCAAATTTGACTTGAGATTCAAACAGGCGGCTTTCGTACTTGACCGTGACCACATCGCCATCTCCGACTGCTTCTCCACTTCCTGCGACAGTCTCGCGAATGACAATGTCTTCGGCAGTGGAATCAAAGGCGTCAAAGGGATCCAACGGAGCATCCGCAGTGTCGACTTCCAAGGGAGAAGCAGCCGACAACAACAAGAAGGATGATGGTTCTTGCTGTCGTTGTTGTTGTTGTTGTTGTTGTTGTTGTTGTTGTTGAGAGGAGGAAGCTGGTGCAAAGGCAGTAACGCTAGTAGAAAGCGCCAGGAAAGAAACAAAGCAAGTCTTCATGGTGGCTATTGTTGTAGTGGGTATAGTATTTGAATTCAATGTTGGCTCGGTACCGGTACGAAAAAGGCAACGACAAGAATTGCCTACTATTCGTCGTTGGAGAACACGCGGAAGTCTACCCGAAGAATCGTATCTTGAGTTCAACTTCAACAGCTGAAAGCCTCAAAAGATTCCACGTGGAAGCTGGTTTTTTGAAATCGGGATAATAGCAATGAGTTGAATCAATAAGCCTCTCGAAAACATATTACGGTATATAGCTTAGTCCTGCCCAACCAAAACTACATAAAATAGAATTCTAAAACTTGGAGTAGTAGAAAGTAGCAGCTCGATGACTGCTGTATCGATACAAGGCTATTCCAAAGAGTTTGGGGCGGTCCAAGCTACACTATATATGGTTGGTGGCAGGGTTTTGTCGGAAATAACCCGTCCCTCACAGGGCGAACAGGTCAAACACCCTCTGCTGTCTATGGCACTTCTCGTGTCCAACATGTCGCTAGGTGTAATATAGCATCTATAATCTATCATGGCAACCAGTATGATCGTATGCATTGCTCTCAGCGTAAAGTAGGAGGAACGGCTTCAGCATGATCATGGACTGCCACATATTGTACAGCAGTAGTATAGTTAGGTTTTCTTGATTGATTCAAGAGCGACAGCCTTGTGGTGGTGGACCTCCTCTAGCCTTCGTTCCGGTCTTTAAAAAAAGGCCACGATCATTTTAGAAACTCTTTTGTCATCATCATGATGCCACCACCATTCAGAAATAAACAAATGCTCTCATTATTTTCTCAGGGACCACCACGACCAGCCAGCAGACTCCAGTGTAGCATAGGTGGAGTACTGGACCTTCTTTTTTCGCACTTCCTTCTATTTGAGCCACAATCCTGCTTGAAACGTTTTTAAAAATTGGAATTTGTCGATTTGTACATGATCAGCCACTCCTGGCGGATATATATGGCTGGTCAGGAGGGCAACCTAATCCTGCCAATAACGCCGTCGAGGCCTCTGAACCCGAGATTAACGTGAGAAAAGAAGGTGCAGTATATTGCTGTTCAAGCCTATGTATCGTTGGGAGATCCTCATCCAAGGATATATGGCTTCATTTCTGCAACTCGTCCAATAATGTAAATCACATGGTCCATAATTTGGAAGCAGTGGCGATGACAATAACGAGTGCTTGCCATGCTTTCCCTATATATAGTATATAGCATATCAAGAAAATATCTCCTGCTTGAAAACAAAACAACGATGATGATATAATGCGGGTTCTTCGTCATTCTCTTCTAATAAAGGAGGAGTCAATCAGTCAGTCTCGCAATACGTTTCTGAACTCCATATATACTACAACTGTACATACCATCAATGTTCCGTCATATTCCAGTCAATAGGCACCGGGAGGAGGAAACTTTTGGTCCGAGGTGAGTTTGGATATATTCAATATTATATAGTACCGACTGGTCCAAAGTCTTATTGCTCAATCGTTCATTCCGGGGAGAATGGAACCGGTAGGCATAGTACAAATGGATGTATAATATATCTATATACATATAGGGTATGTATGACAAGAGGCATCAACAATCAGAATTACCTACGGATGAATGATTGAGTGAATGAATGAATGACATTGAAACAATCATTTTGGCCTTCCAGATGACAAGCCAATGTACATAGGTGTTGTGTTCGCATGTAAATGGGATGGGATGTGATGTTTATGATGTGATGAGATGAAAATTGATTTTAAAATATGATTCGTATATTATAATAGTACTATGGAAGTTTTTATTTGAGTGATTCCGGCATCACAGACACGCGCGCGCGCATGATGATTTTCTGTTCGAAACTTTTTTCCATCGTGTTTTTCCACGATGAGAAACCGTAGTTTTGGAACACCACCACCACCACCCCCCATCACCCATTCCGTCACGCTTTCGTTGCCTGGTGTCACGCTTTCGTTGCCTGGTGTCACGCTTTCGTTGTCTGGTGTCACGCTTTCATTTCACATGAAATCCTTTAGCTACGGTACAGTAGTACCCTGGTAGCCACATCCCACATCAGCTCTTAAAAACTTCACGTCATTACGTCGCTACGAAACACGATTCAATTGCCGTCCGCGAACAACAACCGCGCATTCAAACATCTTTTCGCCACATCCACAACTTTTCTTATTGATGACCATCCATCATCCATCAATCATTATAATATAGTTAGTGTCCATCACCACGACATGAACCACAATCTGGGTCATGATGAAAACAACGACGACGACGACGACGAAATAGACGAAGTAGACGATACTTGTAGACAAACCCAGAATTTTCGATTAAAGGAATCTCAGTTGCGGAAACGACTGGAAGAAAAGCCCAATAAGAATGCCAAATTGATGAGTACCTTGGCCTTGCATTTGGCCCAACGATCTCGAGAACTCGCGTCTGAATTCGAGAAAGTGGGCAATACGCCTGCCGCTAGTGCTGATGCGAGACTAATAAATGAAAGCAAACGATTGCAAACGGAAGCCATCATGCTTGCAGAACGAGCCATTCAAACGGCACCCCAAAAGCCATTTGGTTATGCGGCTCTGTCCAATATTTATCCGTCGTCAGTCGATTATTCCGCCGAACGAATGACCATGCTGGAGAAAGCCATTTCTTGTTCCGAGCAGGAGGAGGACGACAAGTACATCATTGCATTGATCGGACTGCTGGTCCGTCAATTGTTGGAGCCTCGCGAATTGGAAGCTCGTAAAGTCAAGGGCAAAATGGGCAAGGCATCCAAACAACATCCCAGTCGACGGCCGTTGAGTGCTGCGGAAGAGACTAGTTACCAAAAACTAAAAACCTTACTGACCAAAGCATGGGGAATTTCAGCAACAGCAACAGCAACAGCAACAGCAACAGCAACAACAATAACATCGGAGGAACAAACACAGTTCTTGGTCCAGCAAGAATACAAGTTGGGTCTTTTTTTTCGCAAAAAGGATCCCGTTGCGATCCAAGTACCTCGGGCGCGCCATCACTTGACCAACTGCATCACGAGACAATGCTCGAACACAACGTCGTCCAAGTTAACAACAGCATCACCATCACCATCACCACTACAATCACAATCCGCCATGGCACGGTTCTGGTTGGGGACACTCGGACAACTATCAGCATCGACAAATGACAGCAACCATCACAACAAGCACAATCATCACCATTTGGTCTCCCGCTGTCCACCAGAATACATTGTCGGACTCTACTCGACCTTTGCCGATCGTTTTGATGAATTATTAGTCGAAAAGTTGGACTATCAAACGCCCACCAAATTGCGACAACTCTTTGACCAGGCAGTGGTTGTTGCTAATGTTGCTGTTCAAGGCAATAAGGACAAGAAGAAACAGTTGCAACAACAGCAACAACAACAACAACAACAACATCGCCATTATTGTTGTTTGGATTTGGGATGTGGTACGGGAATTAGTGGTCTCGCCTTTCAAGACGTTGTTTGTAAAATGGATGGAGTTGACTTGTCACCCGAAATGATTGCCAAGGCGAGAGAACGGAACTGTTACGATAGTTTGAAAGTTGCCGATGTCGTGGATGCGTTATTGCAAGAAGTAGTAGCAATAGCAGAAGGAGCAGAAGGAGCAGAAGGAGGAGGCAGCACAACAATAAGCGACGACAGTATTGGTTCCAAGTACGATCTAATCTTGGCATGCGATGTCTTTTGTTACATTGGAGACTTGTCAACGGTATTTGCATCGGTCAAGAGACTCTTATCGTCCGATGGATTCTTTTGCTTTTCGACCGAGCTCTTGCGCCATCATGGACCACAAACAGTAATCATAAGCGAGGAAAACTTTCGACTGCATTCCTGTGCTCGTTTTTCCCACACGGAGCAGTACATTCTGGAATTGGCCAAGGAGCATGAATTTGAAATTGTGGCCAAGGAACTAGCGGATTGCCTTCGAACGAATCAAGGAGCCAATGTCGAAGGAATGCTGACCATTTTGAAACCACGACAATGACGGTGACGGTGACGGTGACGGTGAAAACGAATATGCATCAATACAATTATCATTGTACTAGGACTACCATATTATCTTCTGAGTCCATGCTTTGATTGTAGCACCACCATTCAACAAAAAGAAGAATCCCTGAAACCCTAACATGAAACGTTTTACTTGCGAATTCCGAAACAAATTGTCCCCATATCGCACAATGTAGTACAGTTGCGGAATGTTTAGCGTCGCAAAGGCCAAGGTCGATAACCGCCGACACACTTGGTCACTTCCATTGGAAGCCGAATTCCAAAGTAGTACCGACAAGAACAATTCACGAATCCCCAACCAATATTGCAAAAAGTCAGTCGCCAAACCCATTTCCAGACCTTGAAGATTGAGAAAGGCATCACGAAACAATAATGGAAACAATAAGAGTTCCAGACCAAAGCATCCCAGTCCCACGGCCAGTGTCTTGAGCGCCACGCGAGGAGAAAACAGGACATCCAAAAGAGTAGTAGTAATAATCATACTAGCAGGATCAGTCGCAATGGCAGCTCCTCCACGAGACTGAATGATCTCAATAGAATTGATGGTACCTTTCTTATTGGTAGAAGAAGTCGATATTATCTCATTTGTTGGTTGTGGTATTATGATTGATGATGATGATGTTGTTGTTGTTGTTGTTGATGTTGATGTTGTTGTCAAGAATGGTGCGGCCTGTACCGATGGATGGTAGACACACATGATAGCCAAAAGAAGCCACCAAGTGACACGAATCATGATGTGTAGATATACAAAGTGACGATGATGATGATGATGATGATGATGATATTATACTGTAGCAATAGTGTATTATATTCGAAATGTATGTCATCATCATCACAAAACAATATGACCAATCCGAATCAATTTGGCTGAAAACTGAAAACAATGAGAAAGCGGTATTAATACCACTACTGGCACTCACTAAAACAGAGTGTACGGTAGTTATTGCCTACTGTATGCATCGTGAGCTGTATAGATTTTTATGTGTTATATTTTGGTATCTTGAAATAGGGCAATAGCATAGCATCGAGAGAAGAAAATGAAACAGCTAACAACATGGAGTATGTCGCAAGCCATCATCAACATTCACTTCATTCCTCCAGACCCGAATGAATGATCATACGTAGCAGATCATGGCTGGGCCTTATTGTGTGTGTGTGTGTGCAGTGAGTTGGATTAGTGGAAATGGTGATTCCAGAAAGAAAAAATGGGGCAAATCTGAATAGAATAGACGGAACAATAGTATTCCAATCCATCATCGTCAGTGAATGTATTGTTGTTGCTTGTTAGTGTTCTTCCATATCCGCAATTTCATGCATGCGTCGAAGATGTTGCTCCAAGTCAACTTTGCGTTTCACTGGTGCACCCTTTTCTTCTTGTGGTCGAAGTTCGGTTTGGGTCGTGTCAAACGAAAACAAAGACGACGACGCAGCGTGATTGACCTGTTCGAAATCTTCCAGGAGCAATGCCATTTCTTCCAAGTCACATCCACCCTTGTTTTCGCAATAGTCATGAACACGTTGTTCCACTGAGGATGATGATGATGATGACGGCACAGACTTCGTCATTGTAGTGGATGCTGGATGATCAAAGTTGAGCATGCTTGTTGTTGGTCGTACGGTTGTGTGAAAGTGGGGTTTCAGATATTCCTCTCGCGAGACCATTCGAAATGCCGTAGACGAGGAGGTTCTTGCCGTCTTCTTGTGACTTGTGGTAAACGCTGAAGTGGGCACGATGAGAATCGTGGCAATGGCAAGGATGTAACTGATTGCACTCATGATGATGATAATTGGAAATGCTCTGATGAATTGCGTGGCTGCAAGAGGAATTCCGGTCTTGGATAGTCTGTGTCAAGTGCTTGTTTGTTTGTTTGTTTGTTTGCTGTCTGCAACGAGTATGCTGCGATGATAGTCGACTTGCTGATTGTAAAGAATGAATGAATGGGAATGAGAATGAGATGAAAAGAAAAGAGATCCAAAGGAGATCGATGGAAGAAAGAACAATGAAATCGTGTCAAACACTGGAAACACGTTTGATTGATAATGTCAGTTCTCTTGATTGATTTGTTCTGATTTTGTGATTCCATTCTGACTGTTCCGAGGTGTCACCAAACCTGCCTGTTCGATGACGTGCGTGGTGGCGTAGCCAATGATATCATCCGCCTCGTTTTGAATCATCTTTTTGGTCGTACTAGTCATGAACAAGTGAAAGGACAAGATCATTGTTGTCGCTTCCGACTATTCATTCACTACCAGTAGTACGCCAACCAACGACACAGATTTTGATGTAACGCATATCATATATCATGTGGCTTCGTGACTATCGGCTATTGTATAGAGACCAACACAAGGCACGCTTGCACGCTGATGAGGCTCCTGCTAGTGTCATCCGACCTCGCGGAGGTTCTACTACTTGTTGTCGTATAGATTTCACATCTGCATAAATTCATCATCCTTGCATAGCAGTCACTATCGTATCCTTGTTGTGCTGCGATCAAGTCTAATACTTACATTCGGATTCCAAAACATTATGATACTCAAAACCATCACCATTGCCGACGATGGTGGTGTCTATGATATCAGCAATGACAAAGAATTCGATCGTTTGTTGGCCTCGTTCAAGAATAAGACAGTACCCTATTTGGTGAACGCTGAAACGAAACGGAGGGTTCTTGGATATGCCTCGCTATCTGATGGAGGAACCTACACTGCAAAGGTCTCTCGCCAAAATCTTGATACAACAACGATGGATGCGCTCACGAACGAGGATGTAGAACCAAAACCACCCAATGCCCCTCCATCTGGTGCACTACTACCAGCCAATCCTGAAACGATGAATCAGGCAGAAGGCCAGGCGGATCCCACAAATGCCAGGAACGGTAGTAACAATGACGATGATGATGATGATGATAATGCTGATGCGAAAGCCAATGCGAAAAGACCAAAAGAGGAAAGGACCGACGGCGGCAACCAAACAAAGAGAAAGAAGAAACAAAAGACAACGAACAAAGGTGAAATCATTAACATCAGCAGTGACAGTGATGCTGCAAAAGAGATTAAATACAATGGCACAACGAAACACCAGCTTGATGAGTGCGAAAAGGAGAAACAATTGAGTCAAGCCAGAAAATTCATGGATGATGGGAATGATTTGAAAAAGAAAAGGAGATATGTGGAAGCAATTCACCTTTTCCAAGAGGCTCTTGAGATTAGATTGGATGAGTTGGGATTTCGTCATGTTGACACTGCTCGCTCATACAACAGTATCGGGGATGCCTTGCGCGAACAATTGAAATATGATGAAGCATTGAGGCACTACCGAAAGGCATTAGATATTCGATTGAAGGTGTTGGGAAATCGTCATGCCGACACTGCCGAATCGTACTACAAAATCGGAGTCTTGTTCGAGGGAAAATCTGGCGGCGACGAAATGTTGGAGAGCCACCAAAAGGCTCTTGATATTCGATTGAACGTCTTGGGAAATCGTCATGTTGACACTGCCCAATCATATTCCAAAGTCGGGAGTGTTTTCTACCATGGAGGTTTATATGATGAAGCGTTGAAGAACCACCAAAAAGCGCTTGACATTCGATTAGAAGTCTTGGGAAATAGTCATGGAGATGTTGCCGAGGCATACCGCGATGTCGGATGTGCCTATGACGGGCAAGGGAAATATAAGGAAGCAACGAATTCATATCGCCAAGCTATCGAAATTGATTTGAACATTCCGGAACGTCGTCAAACACTGGACTGCATTGATACCTACTACTACCTGGGTAAAGTCTTGGCCAAGCAAAACAAAGATGCCGAAAGCCGTGCCGTGTACCAACAGGCTCTTGATATAGTTTTGGAGGAACACGGGGAAGACGAGGGTTATGCTGTATACTTGCGAAAACTTGCCAAAGGTTTGTATGTCACCCGAAGACCAACATTGACCTGATTAGTACTGGTAGAGTGAAAATTTGCAAAAATCGAGCTCAAGTTATGACTTGCTTTAGATACGATGTACTTTATATATTATTATACGTTGCACAAATCAATTTTAGGTTTTGTTGCACAGGGTATTGTCTACTTCGGATGTTGTCTGATCGAACTTATACTGTCTACCCGCGGGCATGACGAATGACAACCCAATTTGGGTGCCAATCGACCCAGCAATGGTAACATCCGTCCACCTGAATCTATATACCTACACACCACAACTTTTGGAATGCGAATTGACATCATTTCATCTGCTGGTCATCAAAATCCATCAATGTGGTCACCTCCAAGTTCAGTGGCCATCTCCATGCTTTTGACATTATAGCCACTACTGCTAGTAGGATTGGCTGCTGTTTTACTTTGCATCTTGTGCAATTATGTTCTAAAATTGTTTTGTTCACTTTCGAACTTTTGTGATTGTTCCCATTCAAAGTTTGTATTATTGAAGGCCAAATGACTTTTTGACTGTCATCATATATAATTCGTATTTCGAGTTCCCATCTGGCTCTCTTGTTTCCATAATAATATCTGCACATCGCCCAACCAGCAACCATACGATCTTCCTCCCAATGTTTTCATTTTATCTATGTTCTCTTTAAACTTTCGCGACTACCTACTGCAATGTTTTGGTGCAGTAGTACCCCTGTAGGCCAACTCCAAAGATCGAGCTGGCCTTGATGTTGCAGGAGGATCAAACGGAAGAGGTAGATGAACATACTGAGTAGCTCTCTTTCAAGCTCACATGTTTCAGGTTCAGGGGAGAAAAACTTGTAACACCAAAAGATATCACGTCCAAGATCTCCATTACAATTGATTGAGCGTCCTCAAGAGAGAGAAATGGTGGAACTGATGTTGAGCCGAATGGGTCCTTGGAAAATAAGGATTCCATTCTATTAAAATCATCGCTGACAGTGAGTTCAGAATCAAAGCTACCGGTAGGCCAAGCTGGGGCGGCAGCAACCAGGTCAGTTGCAAAAGATTCCAGATTCTTGTAGACTCGTTGGTAGCCGAAAGAGATTGTATCGGAAATCTCAAAAGTCATCCAAAAGATGTACCAAGCTCAGTAGAAAAGCTAGTGAAGAAAACCGTTTCAAAGCAAATCGAAAGTTTGGGAGAAGTTTTTTCACGGTTTCGCCAGCAAACGGGCACGCTTGTTTCAAACTCCAATTTCTGGTCTTTCTTCATGATGATTCATGACAAAGTATTGGTGCTAAGCATATTATGGATTGCCCTCTTCATGGTCGCATTTTTGGCGTTGCACCATGGCTGTAGTCATTTGTTATCGCCATTGTCGTAGCAAGGTTTTCGACATGAGGAAAGTCTTCATATGATGATGTTCAATGTTTCGTGATCGCGCACGCTCGTTACCACTTCCGGGTACCTGATTTTTATCTGATTGTTTTGCGCGTTTGGTTTTCGCGTTCGTAGCGCTTAGGATGGCGGATATACAATACAATATTCGAATATGAATAAACCAACATACTGTATGCAACTATTTTATTCGAACTATACGGTACCCTTGCTCGAACTACAATACTACCGTAGTCTAGTACCAGGGGTACCAGGGACTATTGTCGAAATCACCCAGCACCAAATATTATACTGTACAATCATCACTCTTTTCCATTATTTGTTTGATCGAGCTAGTCCATTTGTTGCAAGACCAAGCAATGCAATAGGAACAATGACGTGACGAAATAAAACGGAAGAAGAATTTTTTTGAACAGAGTGCCCATATCACAGATTTTGATGCAACACATACACCACATATATGTGTATCTCATGCAGTTAGCAACTGAATTCATGAATCATTACCAACGCATGTACATTACAAGTTTTCAAACAGGTCTTATTGCTGGCTTAGGCCACCAAAAGACAGCATGCACGCTGCGGCTAAGTATCCAGACCACAGATTTTAAGGCACCTCGATCGGTCACATCCATTCATCGCATAGTTTACTCATCATTTTGTGTGTGTGATCAAGCCTTATTCCAAGCATCATGACACTCAAAAGAGTCACGATTACCACTGATGGTGGTGTCTATGATATCAGGAACCAAGTTGAATTCGATCGTTTGTTGATAGCGCTGGACACAAAGTTCTTGGAGACTGCTGAAACAAAACTGAGGGTGCTTGGGTATGCCTCGCTAGCTGATGGAGGAACCTACACGGCCAAATCTAGCAATATTGCTATAAATGAAGCACCCACGAGCGTCACGACACACCCGCACGTTGTGGCAGATTCAGCTACAGTCCAGCAGCCAGCGACGAATCAGTCAAACAGGGGCCAGGAGAAGCAAACACATCACAGGAACGATGATGATGCTGAAGCCAACAAGAAAAGGCCAGCTGAGAAAATATTCGACAACAACAATAACAAGGGAAAGAAAAAGAAGCCAAGGCAACCATCGAATGACGATGACACAAGCACTATCAGCAGTGACAGCGATGATGCTGAAGAGATCAACAACAATGCTGTTGAGCGCACCAAGAAGACTCAATTGCGAAAATGCAAAGAGTTCATGAACGCCGGAAACATTCTGTACAAGCTTAGCAATTGTGCGGAAGCATTGAATCTATACCAAGAGGCTCTTGAGATTCGCTTGAAGGTTCTTGGTGATAATCATGTTGATACTGCTCAATCATACGAAACTATCGGACATGTGTTGAGCAATCAAAAGAAAAATGCCGAAGCATTGAAGATGCTTCAAGCAGCACTTGATATTAGATTGAAAGCCTTGGGAAATCGCCATGCCGACACTGCTACATCATATAATTCTATTGGGATTGTTTTTAACAATCAAATGAAATACGATGAAGCATTGAAGATGTATCAAGAGTCACTTGATATTCGTTTGGAAGTGTTGGGTAATCGTCATGTCGGCACTTCTGAATGCTACAACAATATTGGGATTGTCCTGAACAAGCAAAAAGAACATGAGAAGGCAATAACGATGCATCAAAAGGCACTTGATATTCGTTTATCAGTCTTCGGAAATAGTCATGCTTACACTGCTGATTCATACCTTAATCTCGGGGTTGTTTTTGATGATCAACATAAACATGAGAAAGCAATGAAGACTTATCAAAAGGCACTCGATATTCTTTTAGCAGTATGCGGAAACCGTCATGCTCGTACTCATCATACATACTCCAATATGGGCAGAGCCTTGGAGGATCAAAAGAAATACAAAGAAGCAATGATGATGTTTCAGAAGGCAGTTGATATTGGATTGGAAGTCTTTGGCAATCGTCATGAAAATGTTGCCAACACGTATTGCTATATGGCATGTGTTTTGGAGAAGCAAATCAAACGCAAGGAAGCATTGAAGATGTATCGTAAGGCTGTTGATATTTACGTGGAAGCTCACGGTGAGGAACATGAAGATGTTGCCAACACATATCGCAACATGGGCTATGTTTTGGAGGATCAATTGAAATACAAGGAAGCATTAAAGATGTATCGTAAGGCTGTTGATATTTACGTGGAAGTTCACGGCGAGGAACATGAGCATGTTGGAAACATATATTACAATATGGGCTACATATCAACCAAACAAAACCAGCACACAGAGGCCCGTGTCATGTATCAACAGGCTCTTGAGATCTACCTGGAAATCCACGGCGAGGGCCATAACGATGTTGCAGACACACCCAAGCAAATCGCACAATCTTTGGAACTCGAAGGTAGGTTATAGTCATCCGCAGGATTCTAGGATGGAGGACTACTAACTTTACTTATAGCTCTATTATGAATAAATCGTTGTATCGTTGTACATCCTCAGGAAGTCGAAAATCTGTCGCTCTGTTCTATGTTGTTTCGTAACAGTAGAGTACCCACAGTGTACACGTGTACGGTAAAGGGACTTTGCAAGTTCTTTGGAGACACTTTGTGGGAACACGCGTTATTTTCATTTCCTGCCGCTCTCACAGTGCGCTACCGCAGAGGTTTCGCAACCAGCAAAGTACAAAACTGGAGAAGGTATATACAGTAGCTAATATAGTAACATGAGTAACGAATACAAAAGAATCACCATTGCTCAAGATGGGGGTGTCTATGATATCAGCAATGAAAAGCAATTTCATCGTTTGCTGGAATGGCTGGACGCCAAGTTCTTGGAAAATTCAGAGTCGAAACGAAGGGTTACTGGATACGCCGCTCTCGTGGATGGAGGGACCTACACGGTGACGTCTCGCAATGTTACTAATACAGCCTCCAGCAATGCCGCTGTACATCCGCATAAAACAACAGTTGAAGCCCAGCAGCCAACGATGAATCATCGGTCACAAGCAGAAGCACCAGGAGAATCCAATCAGGAACAGGAATGACGACAACGGCGATGATGATGAAGGCTCAAATAAGAGGCCAGCGGAGGAACGGGCTGAGAACACAGCAAGGGGAAATAAAAAGCAGAAGGCAAGGAGTGAAGATGATGAGGGAAGCGTCTTTGATGATATGAAAGAAACCAACAACAATGATACAACACAACAAGAACTTGATGATAAGCGCGAAAAGGAGAACCAATTGAGCAAAGCCAAAAACCTCAATTTGGAGGGGGATGATTTGTACCACCAATGCAAGTATGAGGAAGCATTGAATCTACACAAAGAGGCTCTTTAGATTCGATTGGAGGTTCTCTGTGATCGCCATCGTGAGACTGCTTGGTTATACCACAACATTGGGCCTGCCTTCAACGCTCTAAAGAAACACGACGAAGCATTTGAGATGCATCAAAAGGGCCTTGATGTTATGTTGGAAGTGTCGGGAGATCGTGATCTTAATGCTGCTTTTTCATTCAACAATATCTGGAATGCCTTAAACCATAAAAATAAGTTTGACGAAGCATTGAAGATGCATCAAAGGGCACTTGATATTCATTTGGAAGTTTTTGGAGACAATAGCTTTTCCGTTGCTCAATCATACTTCCATATCGGGGAAGTCCTTCAAAATAAAAAGAAACACGATGAAGCATGCAAAATGCGTGAATAGGCAGATAGAGCAAAAAGGAATTGCAATAGGAACTGCGGGGTTGTGCCGACGAACCACGAGCAATGAAAGGAAGCATTGAAGATGTATCGTAAGGCCCTTGCGATCTGCATGGAAATCTACGGCGAGGACCACAAAGATGTTGGATTGCAGGATCTTTGGAAGTTGAAGGCAAAGACGAGTTGGCTGGATGCATTCCAATGCACCAGGCAGGATTCATTCTAGGAAGTACAAACTTCACTTTTAGTTCTACGAATAAATCATTGTACATCCAGAAAGAGCTGTTCTATGTTCCTTCGCTACAATAAAGTGGTACAGTCTGTACAAGTGTATGAACAATAAAAAGCGTTGGCATTTGACAGTACTGATATAACGTTTTGTGGTAGTCGGATCCAATGGGTCCAATGCAGATACAAATCCAAAAAGTAATAAAGACTAGCTAGAGTTAACATAAAGATGACCAAGCAACGACGATGCATAAAAAGGCACTCGATATTGTAATAATGTTGAGGACACGGCTCAATCATCAGCATACGACTAGAATATGATCAGGCGGGGACGACGATGTCTTGAACAATAAAGAGAAGAGCGACAATTATTGCCATCAACAAGATGTCGCCATATATACCGAGAGTGGCGGCGTCTTTGGAAAAAGAAATCAAACGTCAAAGCCTATGTCATGAAAGTATAGAAGGGCTCGCGACATTTTACAGCAGGAGACTACTGACAATGGAATAACATCGCATCTACCTTAGAAATCTATTGTATGCGTATCCCATATTGTCTCAGCTGGCAACTCTTAGCCTACTAGACAAGAGACACTTCAAAAGGCAAGATCCAATCTTCCCTCGTATTCTCTACGGTTTTGAAGGTGAGTCCATTCGCTGTCAAGTCAGCCAAGAACTTGTCATATGCTCCTCTGACTGTTGCGGTTGTCATACTTCCCGAGTTGTCCACAAAGAGACCAACAAACTCAATACTCGAAGACTTGAGATTGTTAATGTCACAAATGGTGTACCAATCAGAGATGGTTGCCGCGGGGTTTTCTCCGTCCCTAGTGACCTCACTGTATCGGACCAATGGATCACCTGTAATAAAGGCAGGTGGTAGAAAGAGTGTGGCACTATTTCCCGGTGGGACGGGTTGCAACAAGCAAAATGGTCTGCTTGGAAAGCGTGCACGGAATGCATCCCATTTGGTAATGAAGTCGGCAGCCGAATTACGATCCGCCTCATCAATGACAGCCACACACGGCACAAGTTCATCGAGATTCTTACACACTCCATCGAATGGATCACAGCCTTCGAGTGGGTTGGTACAAGAGACATTCTCGCAACGGTCGGGACCCGTGGGTGCCGATGGTGCGGTTGGCATGCTTGCGGTTGGGGTGGGAGCCGATTGCGCGGTTGGCATGCTTGCGGGTGGGGTGGGAGCGGATGGGGTGGTTACGGGACTTTTTGCACCTTTGCCACCGCCCTTGCCGGAAGAAGAGGATCCCTTTCCAGAAGAAGAGGATCCCTTACCAGAAGAAGAGGATCCCTTACCAGAAGAGGATCCCTTACCAGAAGAAGATCCCTTGCCACTTCCTTTGCCACCTCCTTTGCCACTCGAACTTGAAGAGAAACCCTTGCCTTGTTCAAGACGGCGGGCTCTGTTTGCTTGGGCGGTGGCAGGAGAGACTGCCAACACGAGCAAAGCACTGATAGCCAAATGGAACTTCATTATCAAATCAAGCAAAGAGAGTGGGTTTCACAACTGCTACTTCTACGAAAAGTGAGACTCACAGAAACTGCTGCTCGGAAAAGTGAGAGATTTTAATCATTCAAACGCGTCTCCAGAGTTTTCGACCTCTTACAATCAAGCATGCCGGTGTCTCTTTGGTAGTTATTTAGTATGAAGATCATAAGTTTTGATCGTCGCAAGATCAACGAACGGAACAAGTTGAAAGCTTGCCACTCCTGACCGCCTCAAGATGAAATTTCAAGCATGCCTATGTCTCTTTGGTAGGAATTTAGTATGAAGATTTGAAGTTTTGATCGTCGCAAAATCAATGAACGGAAAGCTTGCCACTTCTGACCGCCTCAAGGTGTTTCTTTTCATTTACATACGACCCGTTTACATCATTTTCAAATGGAATTTGAAGCATGCCGATGTCTCTTTGGTAGGACTAGTTATTTAGTATGAAGATTATAAGTTTTGATCGTCGCAAGATCAACGAACGGAATAAGTTGAAAGCTTGCCGATACTGACCGCCTCGAAGTGCTTTTGGATGAAATTTCAAGCATGCCGATGTCTCGTTGGGAGTAATTTGGTATCAAGATTTAAAGTTTTGATCGTCGCGAACGGAAAGCTTGCCACTTCTGACCGCCTGAAGGTGATTCTTTTAAAAAAGCTACGTACCGTTCAGCATTTTCAAATTTTGTGGTTCCCGCGAGGTGTTGTCTATGACCGCGGTGCCTCTGGATTCGCACCTGCCTATCGCAGTGATTCAACTTCCTTCGACTCCGAGCACGTACACGTACCTATACGTACTGTAGGGTCTTGGCAGTCTTCTTGCCGATCAATGAGGGAACAAACGGAAACAGGAGATGATTGGCCACGGTCTTTTTCAGGTGTCATCTTTCCCAACACAAATTGATCGGCAAGTCGAAAACGGTACAGCCAGTAGGTATATATATTTGTTAATTTTGAATACCGGTACCTGGTACTTCAGACCACCTAACCGCGCCCATTTCAACATGTGGTACAATTTCTAGAGGAGACGCTCTGCTGCTGTGCAGCAATCTTCTTCATTATTCATTCATCTGAGAAAACTCTCATGCCACAGTAGGTCCTGCGCTACTGAGTGAACGTTTGGTACAACATACATACCGTTATTACACATTCCAACCACCATGACGCCCAAAATCATCACCGATGCTGATAAAGGCATAAGCTATATAATTAGCAACAATTAAAAATTCGCGATCGGTTGTTGGAATCACTATGAATACTAAATATTTGGGAAAATGTTGACACGAAATTGCGAGTGCTTGGCTTTGCCTCGCTAGCGAATCAAGGAAGCTACACTCCAGCCAATCCGAATAGTAACAGCGCCAATACCGTTTCACCCAACAGATCAGACCAAGAGCAATAAGTCGAAACTGTATCTCCTTCAGCAGACAAGTCGCCCAATGTATCTCACGATGAGAAGAACGGCATGAGCAACAAGTACAATAAACCGAGATCATCATCATCATTATCATCATTGTCAGCAGCTAATAAGAACAATCATAAGACGAAGAAAGCCAAATCAGCCGTACGACGAGCTTGGAATGTCAAGGGCTACAAGACCAAAGTCGTCGCAAATAGTGCAACGAAGAAGCAACCGCGAGTAGCATCGACTCCTTCTCCTCCAGCAGGAAAACGATGAAACCATTCTTCCAGAAGCAAAGCGCCATGACGAGCTTGCTGAGAACAGAGGGGTCAAATCAGAAGAAGGAAGCTATCTGACATTATCGATGCCGGCCTAAAAGAGGCAGGGCTTCTGGCCAAAGAAGGAAAACATGACGAATCCATCGCATTGTTTCAACAAGTGCTCCGAGTATATAGCCCTTAAATGACATTCATCAAGGAGTAATGACGGATTTTGCATCTTCTTTCAAAGGGTGTATAGCAGTTTCCCTGTCGCCTTGGCAATGCATTGAAAATCCGAGGAAGCCGTTGGAAATATTTCTAAGGACTCTTGGCGCTGATCGAGATGGAATTATTCAAGTTCCCGATGCTCCCAAGCCTTGCTCCTTTGACATGGGATCTGCATTCCTTTTTGAACCGAAAGAATAGGATGACTATGCAATAGAATTATTGTACGGAAAGGCAATTGCGATTGAATCAGCAAACAATATGACAGTTGATATATACAACGCCATCGGATATTTCTTGGGAAACAAGGGGAGAGTTGAGGGATGCATGAAAGCCTATCAGAAATCGCTTGAAGTAACCAAGACACATGGGAGTCAGCACTTGTATGTGGCTCCAAAATACAATGACACCGTCCAAAGCTTGGAGGAACAAGGTACAAATAGCGATGCCATCAAAGTACACCGAGAAGCTCTTGAGATTCGATTGGGAGAAATTGGCAATTGCAACCCCAAGGTGGCCCAATCATCGTGACACAATATGGGACTTATTTTTGAGAAGCAATCCAAATACAAAGAGGCCTTGGATATGCACCAAGTAGCCTATGATATCAACACAGCCATTCAATATCATCAAGGCGCATCTAGAGAATTGTTGATTGAGCAGAGGGAGAGAATCAAAATGATGAAACGTCGACTCCCATACCGTACTATAATAATATAAGTTCAAAACATACCGGTATAGTAAGGATATCATAAAATTCCCGCACTCGTCGTCATGCGTCGCCTTGAAATTATACTGTCACAGTTTTAGTCAGGCGCAAAGAAAGATGTCGTCAGCCCATTCTGACGTAACGTGACGACAGAAATCATCATCATCTTCAGCGTAGCGGCATGCATGCGTAACGTATGCAATATTTTTGGATGGTCCCGTTACGAAGAATCAATCACCTGTCCGCCTCCCGCTCAGATCATTTTCAGCATTGCCCTCTTTTTGCGTCACGCAGCTGGCATGCAATATTTTTTTTATTCTAGTAGCATCTCATCAATCGTGATCTTGCCTTATTGCCGCATCATCACTATAACAGCACCACACAATCATAATGACAGACTCGGAACGACTGGATCTTGTCGACACTGACAACGATGACATCATTGGCAACAAAGAAGACTTTCAGTTTTTGATGCACGCCCTGAATGATGACCCGGTCCCTGAAGTAGGAGAAGATAATGAGAATGCTGAGATTGCTAACACTGATTTAGATGCGCTGCAGGACAATACTAACGACGACGACGATGATCATCATCAGCATCATCAGCATCATGCACAGTACTCCACCAACATTATAATGGAGGAGGAAGAAAAGAAGGAAAGTTTGCCTGAAAAGCTTGGTGTTCATTTAGAGGAAACGCGGTCCAATGAGGAAAATCAGGACGTTACTAACCATGAAGAATCGAACAGCAGCAACAATGATAGCAGCAGCAACAACGGCAACAAGAACAAGCTAGAAGATGCTGCTGCTGATTCTGACAACCCAACCAAGAAACAAAAGACATCTCCTTCTTCGTCTTCTGCTTCAGTTACTGAAGCAGAGGAGTGGATTAAGCAGGGACATGCCTTGATGCAAGCAGGCAAGGAAGATGATGCTTATCCCATTTTGCTAAAGGTCGCCGAAACGTGCACTGCCTTTCGAAAAGATGGAATTGCACTTCATGAGGACAAGCAGTATGAGAAAGCCATTGAAACCTTTGAAAAGGCGCTCGCCATTACCCTCAAATGCTCGCCTCAGAAGGATGGTCGCGTGGCCAATTACCACATGGACATTGGACTCTCCTTGGTCGAGTTGGGCAAGTATGATCAAGCCATGGATAAGTATCGAGAAGCATTGGTCATTCATTTGGAGGTGGACGGCAAAAAGCATGTAGATGTCGCGGGTGTATACAACAATATGGGATTGTTGTTGCAAAAGCAGCGCCGTTACGAGGAAGCCAAAATCCGATACCGACAAGCCCTGGACATTCAACGGGAAACCTTGGGTACGGAGCATCCACACGTGGCCCGAAGCTACTCGAACCTGGGAGACTTGCATACCGAACAAGAGAACAATCAAGACGCACAAAAGATGTATCAACAGGCTCTTCCCATTTATGAAAAGGCGGGAGACCGCGTCATGACTGCCTTGACTCGAACGAAACTGAGAGAGGGTGGAGCTCCTGCTGGATCATCATCTCACACTGCTCTTGGGGGAAGATATGAAGTATAGCTTTGGTTTTATAATATTTTAAAATTATTGGCACACTTTGTAGAATAGGAGGTCCTTTTAAAGTAATAAAATTACAAGATTATGAATACTTATAGGCAGGACTAGGAGTATTGGACTCTAATACATACTATTATTAATTCAATTCCTACAACCTGCCTTATGCGGGAGGACAAAAACTAGCCATATAGAGAATGGTACATATCTTATAATGTACACTATAGTATTTTATAGTTTCCTGATTGAGTGAGTTCCCCCGTCTGAGAATGATTCGTAGTATTGTTCCCGCATTCATTCATCCCAAACTGTTACAACGCTGTCAGACTCTTTCGAATCTCGGATACCTTCCCACAATCCTCGCCACTTGTTTTCAAATAAATGGAAAGTGCAAATTCGTATGCCTTTCGGGAGTCTTCCTCCTTGGTTGGTTGATGCTGATACGATTTGCCAAGATTGTAACACAGTTGGGCGACATCCGGATGACATTTGCTTCCACTACTAGTATGGATTCGCAACTGGATTTTGAGTGCCCTTCCATACATATTCGTGGCTTCTTCATATTTACCTTGTACATAGAGGATGCTGCCGAGATTGCTAAAGGCAGTTGCCACGTTGGGATGGTGCTTACCAAGGACCTTTAATCGAATCTTGAGAACCTTTCGATAGGCATTCATTGCACCAACAAGCTTGCCTTGTTTGGCCAACTCATTTCCTGATTTTACGAGCTTACTAGCAATGTCAAGTTGCTTCTTTAAACTTCGCTCCATGTGTTGCTGCTTCTTTTGACCCAATGAGTTCCTCGCTTTCCTCTTGACATCAGTCGTACAACTACTTGCTCGCCGTACCACAATGGCCTTTGGTACTACGCCATTTCGTTTCGCGATAGCGACTTGGTTCTTCGCTGTTGCACCACTTTTGCCTCTTGATTTTGGAAGATTATCACTGTCTTGTTCCGAAATTGCCATTTGCGTTTCGAGTTCATCATCATCATCCTCCTCCTCGTCATCGTACTCCTCCTCATCTTGCGATCGCTCCTGGTCATCTGAGGATGATTCGTCTGTAGATATTATGATTGGTGTATTATTATTATTGCGATTAGCGGTAGTGTAGCTAGCACCATCCACAAGTGACAAGAATCCAATCACTCGACGCCCCGTCTCCACATTCTCCAAATATTTGGTTTCCAAGGATTCGAGCAAATCCCGGAATTCTTCGTTGCTGCTAATCTCGTAAACACCGCCATCATCGACGATTGTAAGATTCTTTGTCAGCATGGCCATTTTGAAGGGTTTACGATAATGTTAATGATCACTTGTGCGGTGATGAGATGAATGAATGAATGAATGAATCAATCAATCAATCAATTATATCGCATCCGATTTTGATGGATGCGATTTTTATTTCGCGTGCATCAGAAAAAGAGAGATGATGAACTTCTTCGCCAAAACGAAAAACTCGGCACGCGTTTTGGCGAAACAGACGAAGTCGAATGAATCAATCACTAGTTCAAAATCGGATTAGATTGATTGATTGCGATTCATTCATTCATTCCATTATTTTATGCAAGAAAACAATACTCAACTGTAGACGTGTGCTGTATGCTGAAAGAAATGATATACCATATATACATTATGCTTTTACAATACAAGAGTCTACATGTTTACCCAAAAGCGACTTGTCTACGATGGAACTATTGAAGAAATGCTCTGTCTAATACCTCAATCAGAGTACGACAGTACATGGAGGAGGAGAAGCAGTAGCAGCAGCAGCATTCAGTTTGCCATTGGACTCGGCAATTTGCTGCCGGGTAATCTCTACCCGCGCATGTCCCTCCCCATGGACCTCGAGGTAGATGTCAAGTGCCGCTTCGTACTTTTTTCTTGCCTCTACATACTTCTTTTGCGTTTGCAAGACCCACCCCATATTGGACAAGACTTGGGCCACGTAGGCATGCTTGTCTCCGTAGACCTCCAGTCGTATATGCAAAGCCTTTTGATAGGCGTGCATTGCTGGATCATAGCGTCCTTGATTGGTCAACACGGCGGCAATGGTATTATACGAGTCGGCAATTCTCGAATCATTTGAAGGGAGGCACTGAAGGCGAATTTGGAGAGCCCGTTGATGGAGTCTCATGGCCTCTCCATAAATGCCCAAATGCCTCAAGGCACGCCCCATTTGAAAGCAGGTATTGGCAACCTTGGTATGGTTCTTGCCCAAAGCTTTTATTTGCAGTGGTAGAGCCTTTTCGTAGAGCATCATCGCCTGTCGATACTTGTGCTTGTCCAAAAGCGCTTTGGCTTCCACCAAATACTCGGTGAGTGTAAAG
The DNA here is from genome assembly GCA_933822405.4 of Cylindrotheca closterium. Lineage (NCBI taxonomy): Eukaryota > Bacillariophyta > Bacillariophyceae > Bacillariales > Bacillariaceae > Cylindrotheca > Cylindrotheca closterium. The sequence continues at coordinate 29,211 of CAKOGP040000136.1, read as the reverse complement.
GTCTTCTTGAGAGTAGGAGTTTGCGTCGTCTTTTGCGGCTTGGTGGGTGGCACATTTGACAACGACGACGACGATGACGATGATGATACTGTTGACGAGGCTGGCGATAATGATGCTCCACTCTCTATTTCGTCTTCTTTGTTTGGATCCAATCTCAATCGCTTTTGCTTTGGCGGCGGAGACGAGAAGCATTCATCCTTATCAGCTTGGGTTCGGCTGGTAGAAAAGAAGGAGCTTTTCTCCGTTTTCCGTGCAAGGCATGGTGATGCTAATGATTCCTTGGGAGTGACAATATTCCGCGGTCGCTTGTGGTTCGGCGAGTGTACTGCTGCTGCTATTGTTGTTGTTGCTGTTGCTTGGTCATTTGCAATACTATCATCGTCATCCTTCTCGGTGAAATCACCACTGCTATTGTTTTCTGTTTGATTCCCGTCGTTCTGTCGTCGATTGTTGGGAGACTGGCTATTTTCATCCCCTTGATGGTGATTGTTCTCATTGTTGCTGGTGGTGAAACAATCGTCGTTTCGGAGCGCCATCAAAAGTGCAGCATCATTGGTTTTCTCAACCAGCACTTTCCTATCATCACTGTTGTCGCCTTGCTGCTGCTGGTGATTCTTTACCACTGTATCTGGCGTTGGAAGTTGAATGTCAAAAGGAGATTGTTTTTGTTCGGTTTTATTGCTGCTTGCGTTTTTACTGTCCCCAGTATTATTCTCACAATCCTTATTAGCTGGTTCTTGGACTCCTTGAGACGATGGATCCTTGGCCTTTTGAGTGTCATGTCCTAGCGAATATTTCCAAATATTGTCGTCACCATTGGTGTGAATGATGATGTTGTCGTGTTGAGCATTGCCAGTCGTCTTATTTCGATGTTTGTCAGACATGATTGGCTGTGGTTGAGCTTGCGGCGGGGATTGATGAGACTCATCTTGTTGACGCTCCATATGGCTAACGGTAGCAGAAGAGGATTCAGGAGCTACTACCTTGGACCGAATATTATCTTCGTCATCATCAGTGCGAATGCCATTTCTCTCTTTGGATTCCTCATTGGTGCTGCTTTCATGGTTATTGCTTTCGTCCAATCTCAGCTTTTGTGGGGAAGGCAAATCTCGTGAGGATGACGCTAATGCTGATGCTGCTGCTGATTCTTGCTGCATTGATACGTCATCTGTCTTGTCAGCTGCTCTCTTTGGAGTAATGATGCTAGCAGTGTAATGGGAAGAAGAGAACGTATAAGTTCCACCGTCCACAACGGACAAAAAGCCAAGCACTCGACGTTTCGTATCGACATGTTCCAAATAGTTTGTTTTCAAGGACGACAGCAAATCTTTGAATTCTTCTTTGCTGCTAATGTCATAAACACCGCCATCGTTGATTACAGTGATGGTTTTGGTCTTAGTTGTTGTATTATTCGTTGTTGCTGTCATAATGCTATTGTTATAGAGTGTTGATGTTGTTAGTATTTTGATTGTTGTCTATTCTTTGCATTCGTTCGATGTGTTAAAAAGGAAGCTATGTCTGTACTCTCACACCGTAGATGTCGTAGAGTTCGTACCACAAACCAAATTGGCGCATTCAATAAATTAGAAATTAGTCAAGTTCGAGAAATACGGGATATCGATTACCGGTTCGTTGCATATATATAGCGAGAGTTCACTCTCCACAAGAGTGCATCAATATAGCTTTTCAACATCACATACCGGTTTATATATCCCATGCTTTTATTTTATATATAATGATGATAATAACCATATTACTATAGTAGTGTTATGTTTGGTGTTGTCTCCACGACAACAAGGCAAGCGTTGCTTCCTTCTCGTCATTTTTCTTGGGTGAGGGTGGCGCCTTGTAACTACTGCTACTATTCAAAGTAGTAGGAGCAGGAGCAGTAGGTTTCAGCATGACATCCGCAGCAGGGGCAGTATTCATCTTGTCAGAGTCTGATGGTGGTGGTTTAGAATCATCATCATCATCAACAACATCATCGCCAAGCTTCTTCTTGGGATCAAGCTCTTGCCACATGGAAGTAGCACCAATTGTAGCAGTAGCAGTAGGAATCCTAAGAGGTGTTGTGTCTGGATGACAAAGCGAGTTTGCTGCTGGTAGTCTTGCATTTCGATGCGCTTTTTCTTCTTCTTCCTGTTTCTTTTTAAATGCAGCATCGGCTTCCATACTTGTTCGCTTCTTGTTCCGATTGTTGAGGACTGGTAAAAATTCTGGTGATGGCAAGACAGTATTCGCCATCGTAGTCGCCGCAATGGTAGCCAGAGCACCTGTGCCTCTGTAATTGTTGGTCCTTGGACAATGAATCATGGCAGCACCATTGGCAATCATGGCCGTGCGGTGTGGATACCCTGTGGTTGCTCCTGCGTTTGGTGCTTTCTCCTTGCTGGTAGCAGCAGCAGCAACAGCATTACTTTCATTCTCCGTATTCCTTGTCTCGGTAGTAGTAGTAGTAGTAGTAGTGGTATCATTTGTAGTAGTAGTATCAGTTGCATCCTCTTTGCTCTTTTCATAAATATCCTTCAGGCTAGTCTTTTTGCGGACAAAGTCCATCATGTTGCGGGCATTTTCCAGGTCCACTTGTCTCAAACTCTCTTCGGCTTTGGCCACAGCTTCGTCCATGGCTGGTGCCTCATCCTTAATGGACCAAATGAATCCCACCTTGTTGAGCATGGCCACTCGTTCAATGCTCATGGACGACTTTTGGTGCATGGCAAACAAGCGGTATTGTCGACGTTGGACCTTGACCCATCCGGCCAATTCTTGATTTTCAATACACGTCGTTGGAACACCGGCATGGCCATATTCCTTGATGAACTTTAACAATTCGCCATATCGTACCAGCCATCGATGATCCTTGTGATGCCAACAAAAACCAATCTTTTCCAAGAGTGCCACTCGATCGGACGTCATGCTGGAGGAGGAGGAAATCTTACCATCGTCATTATCACCATTAGTGTTGTTGTCCTGCGTATTGTCTCGATTCAATTTCCTGAATACTTGATATTGATATCGTTGACGTTTGGCCCAACATCCCAAGGAGGGATTGGCCTCGTATTCATTGGGAATCATGCAGTTACCATTTTGCAAGGCGAACTCTTTGGCTTCTTCGTACCTGACATTCCACTTGTCGATATTTTTGGCAGCATATTTGCATCCCTTGGAAGTCTTCTTATTGTTATTGTTGTTGTTGTTGTTATTTCCTTTTTTGGAGGCTGCTACTTTTGATTGCTTTTGTCGTTTCAATTCCTGTTTTTTGGCTTTGAGTGCTTCCCTCTCTTTGGCTTTTTGTTCCTTTTGAATTTTATTGGCCTCTCGTCCCTTGCTTATTTCCGGAGTGTCCTTATTTTTGGGTGGCCTTCCTCTCTTTTTGCGTGGCGCTGGTGTTTCGGCTGGTGGTGGTTGCTCATCATTGGTCATATTGTTGTTGTTTTTATTGCTGCTGTTGTCGTTTGCTTTGTTATTACCGTTTGGTGGTTTGTCTTGTGGTTGTGGACCAAGGGGATTCGGAGGAGGGCGATAATGAGGAGGACGATGATGATGATATTTGAGAGGAAGAGGAGGACAGTAGTGGTAGGCGGGTGCAAGGGGGACTCTTCGATGATCATTGGGCAGAATAGGAGTAGGAGACATTCTTGCACCAGCAGCAGCTTCGGGTGCAAGTGTACTCGCACTATGGCCCAAAAATGGTACCGGTACTGGTGATCCTGCTTTTGGAATGATAGAAGGACTTGGTTTTTGGTTATTTTTCTTCAAGCTGGAATTTTTCGTAGTTGCAGTAGTACGATGAGCGGGAGACGGATTACTTTGTTTCGTTTGCGGCTCTTTCTCCTTCTCTGATTGCCTTTCCTGTTGGCTTTGTTTTTGTTTTTGTTTTTCTTGGTATTGTTGCATCACCTGCTGTCGCCGTTGTGCAATTTGGGACAGGATCATTGGAATAGGTGGTGGTGGATGTGGATGTGGGTGATGATGCTGATAAGGATGTTGATGTGGATGTGAATGAAACGCAGGAGGAGCATGGGCAAAGGTTCCATTGTAATATGCAGATTGTGCATGCACAAACCCTTGATACATATGTGCGGCATGAGCTGCGTGTGCGGCAATGCCTGGATGATGATGATGATGATGTGGATTGGGCGGTGATGCTCGAGCAGCAGGATTCTTCACGCTTTTGTGGTTGTCGTTGTTGCCTGGAGCAGATTGCTCTTTAGCACGTCCATTCCTCTTGTTTGCATCATCTTGGTCCTCGTTTAGTTCTGGAGTGACTGGGACTGGAGCACGTGCCGTTGAAGCTGCAGTTGTAGCAGTAGTCTGATCATTCGAATTATTATTGGGAAGAACGTGTGGTGGTTGGGTTCTTGCCCTTTTGGGTTTTGGATAAACCGCTTCTCCAAAGCCTCGTGATTGTTGTGGTTGGTACATTGGTGCTAGTGGATAATGAGTGGCGCCATATAAACTTTTTGCTGGTACTACCGTGGCTGCGGTAAATACAAGATCCGATTCATCTTCATCCGCATCTTCAAACTGATCCGGTACTGTTGGAACCGGAGCCAACGGACGCTTTTTGGGTAGCTGTGCTTTGGGAATAATTCTTCCCGAATCGTTCAGATGCTTCAAAGAAGAAACATCCGCCTTCGAATCATTGATGGTGTTTGGCATCATGGATGACATGAGAAGTTTTTAAAATTGCGGGTTCAATAATATCTTTTGCTGTACTCTACAGTAAACTGCTATTCTTCTGTTCCTAATAGAGAGTGAGATGAGATACACTGCGTTACGGTAGGAATAGAACTAGAACTAGATAGAAGGATTCTCTTTTGGTGGGAGTCAATCGGTACAGCCGCTGTGCAATGATGGCGATATGGACCAAATTGTAAACCGCCCGCATACGGAAACAAAATAAAATACTCGCATTCATCTGCCTGGCGGAGGTTATTGTTTGTTCCCTTCCATTTGCGTGTGTAGAAAGCCGCTCTTTATTGGCACTGTACACGTACACGTGTACTGTAGTTAAATATATTTATCCGTGCTGTCAGTATTCAAAATACTTTTCATTAAATTTAGTTATCGTGTTAACTGCTCCAGCTCGAGCCGGCCATGTTGAATGTCTGGTAAGCTGTCAGCTAGCAGATGGTGACGAAGTTCCTACCGGCACACGTATGGACAATGCATCCATGATGATTCTTTGAGCCATTATTGTCGTCCGGATGAAGGAGGGACAGCTACAGTAGGACTCAGTCGTTTATTGATTGATGATGAGACTCTTCTTTATTTTCAAAACAACCTATTGTAATATTATTATATTTGTAATATTGTACACTTTGACTTCATAGTACCGGTATAGTTCCAGTAATACTTCGAGTCCCAGCATCAGCAGGGTGTCGTCTTTTCCACCGAAATACCACCTTGCACCATGATTGTTTGAGTTTCATCATGATCAGCACCACCACGACCTCCTGCTGCTGCTACTTCCATGCTTCAAAATGCCAAAACCCTTTCGAAACCTTTTAGTTATTCCCCTTGAAAGAAAGTATTTCCATTGTCTGATTCCAAATGAGTATCCTGCCAATCCATTGCTGGGTGGTTGGGTCAAGCGCCAACGATATCAATATCAAATCTATCAAAAGAGTCAAGTTGGACGACAAGAACAACATCAGCACCAGCAACGCTAGTACCGCGGTGATCCATCACTGATATCCAGTCTATCTCAAACTTTTGGAAGAGATTGGATTGTGTTGGCACCACAAGGGCCGTCGATGGCTGGTGAAATATGGCGAGCTTGTACAATTCATTTACGAACATGGACATGCAGCAGTTTCCCACCAGCACTTTACACAAACAATCAAGGTTTGCCCGGGGGTTGGGCGAAGGTCCAACGGCGGGAATATCGACTGTTCGTGAGACAACAACACCAAGGAGGGGGAGGAGGAGACGGAATAAGACTCTGGAACGTGTGGCCTTATTGTTGAATAAAGTCGGATTTGTGTGGAGCATCAGGCACGACAATCGTGATGATACAGCATTGATATCGTGATGATACAGCATTCACGTCGTCAGAGAAAAAAATAAAGATAAAGAACAGGATAACGAACAAGACCACAGTAACCCAAAAAGGAGAACTAACAGAATCTTCGGCGGAAAATTCACTCGTCTTGAGAGAGACGGCAGGTGAAGAAGATATGCACCCTACTTTTCGCTTCCAAGTAGCAGAGAATTTGCGATTTGCTGGCGTAGATCTACAACAAGTATGTGACGCTCGTCATAAAGCTCCAAGGAAATGCCAAGTGCCTGTTGATACATGACACGAGCCTTTGTGTGTTGGTTTTGCTTGCTCAATAATACATCCCCCAGAGCTCCATAAGTGTAGGCAAGACTTTGGTGACCATTGCCAAGAACTTCTATTTGAATGTCAATAAGAGCCTTACGATAAATGTCCATTGCTTCCTTTTATTTGACTTGTCCCTCCAAAATCTTCCCCATCGCACAATATGTCCTGGCAACACGAATATGACGATTGCCAAGAACCCTTAATCGAATCGCAAGTACCTGACGATGCATCTTCATTGCTTCATCATACTTCTCTTCATTGTACAGAGCAGCCCCGTTGGCCACTAATCTTCCGGCTTTACTCCATTGGTCAATCTTTTCCCTAGAATCCAGCAGTGGTTCTTGAGGCGCATCATTGTTGTTTTTGAATTTCTCACCATCATCATCACTATCACTGCTGATGACAATCATTGTTTTATTATCGTTCGTTGCCTTTTGTTTCTTCTTTCTCTTGGATTTGTTATTGTCAGCCCTTGCTTCAGCGGGTCTTTTCTTGTTGGCTTGATCATCATTGATCATCATTGATCATCAATATCATTATCATTCCGTATTTTCGTCATTGGATTCTCCTGACGTTTTTCTTGTTCCTGTGATTGCTGCTGATGATTCATTGTTGGACGAGATTGGCCGTACCTACAGCGGTAGTGGATGGGATACTCGTAGTGTTGCAAGGTACCATATTTAGCCGTGTAGGTTCCTCCATGATCAAGAGAGGCATATCCAAGCACTCGTAATTTTGTGTGAGCATTCATTCTCCAAGGACTTTGCATCTATAGCGATTGATTATTGCAACAAACGATCGACTTCAACTTATGGTTGCTAATAGCATAGACGCCACCATCATTAGCAATGGTGATGGTTTTGCGTCCTTCCTCCATGGTTATTTTATATAGCTATCTATAATATGCTCCAGTTGTGTGCATTGCGGATAGATGCGGCAACAATAATAATAATAATAATAATAATAATAATAATAATAATAATAATAATGCGTGTGCGACGATGATGAGAGATGATTGCGGAAACCTGGAAATAAGAGCTTGTAAAGTCCCACTAGTGTTCAACTGGTCCGACCTTCAACTTTCGTAGGCAAGAATTTTATACAGTAGCATTCGTTCAGTTTAAAACCATAGGTATTCCTTCTTTCAAACATTTCATCAGACTTTTATCTATTTCTATTTGTTTTTAAAGATATAGTATAGGGTAAGTTCTAACTTGTTTCATGAACAGACCCTCATTTGCATGTTCTTTCGTCCTCCTCGTCCAATTCATTCATTCCTTCTTATTATTCTTCATTTGAATCATTCTTACTGTACTTTATTTTCAAACCACCAACAACCTTTGCTGTTCTTGATCAGCACGGTGCAGAGCCTTGGCGACTCGTTTTCGCACCGAGGTTACCTTTGCATGACCTTCGCCATGTACTTCGAGATATATCGCCTCGACATCTTCGTACTTCTTTTGGGCTTCGGCATGCTTGTCTTGACGGGTCAGGGCCTTTCCAATGCCCATGAGCGAATCGGCAACTTCGAGTGGATTCGATTCCGAAGTTTCCTGTCGAATGACCAACGCTTGTTCGTGCTTTTGTTTGGATTCTTCGAGTCTTCCTTCCTTGTTCAAAACATTGGCAATGTTGTGATAAACACCCGCCACATCCAAATGGTGGTTTCCATGCTTCTCTAGCTCAATCGCCAAGGAGTGTTCGTACATTTTCATGGCTTCCTCCATGTGACGTTGCTTGTACAAGATGTTTCCCACACTATTGTAGGATTTGGCCGTATCATCGTGCAAATCACCGCATACTTCCAAACGAATGTCCAGTGCCTTTTGAGTATACGGCAAGGCCTCTTCGTACTTCTCTTGATCTTCCAAACATGTCCCCAATCGATCGTAGCTCTTTGCCACGTCCGAGTGGGATTCGTCTCCATGAGCTTGCAAATAAAACGAAAGCGCTTGGAGAAACAAGGCCATGGCAGACTTGTACCTTCCTTGCGCACACAAGTAGATTCCCTTGTCCGTATGTTTTTGGGCAATGTCGCAAACGTTCTGAGTGTCGCTCACAGTAAACTGCTGTTGCCTCCACCTTCTGGAAATATCTCTTGCGTTATTGTTGATCTTGCTGGTAGTACTACTCTTATTCTTGGCCTTGGTGCCTCCGCGTCTTCGAACTACAACAATGTCCTTGGGAATGGAGGAAGCCGTCCCCCGGGAACACTGATTGCTGGGAGGAGTGTTGTGAGGTGACGATGGAGGAGCATTGTTTTTGTTGTTGTTGTTGCTTTGGTCGTGGCTCTGCTGTGGAGGGTCCAACGGTCGCTGATGCTGCTGCTGCTGCAGTGGCAGACGAGGAGGGACCGCTGCCGCAGCTGCCACACCCACTTCATCTGAATCATAGGGAATGATTTGAATGTTGGGTCTTGTCGTGTAAGCGGCTCCATGTTGCAAAGACGAGTAATCGAACATGAGAACACCCGGATGGTCCCTGACTGTCTCCAAACACTGGGCTCGCAAGACCCATCCCATCAGTTCTTTGAACTCAAATTCGTTGCAAACGTCGTACAGATTGCCGTCAATGGTAACTCTTTTTCTTTCTGTCATTCTTCTTTTTGGTTGTTATTTGTTGCTTGTTGCTTGTTGCTTGTTGTATGATATCTCTCTGTGTGTCTTATAATATGTGTGTCTTATAATATGTTATGCTGTTGCTGTTGTGTGCTGTGTATCGTATCGTGTTTGTGTGTAATATAAAAAGTTGCTGCGAACAGATGTATATATGATGATATCACCCCCATGTTTTCCTTTGATATGGGTCCTAGCGTCACCAAAAGCACTGCTTGCGTGCAATTTCGTCTTCCGATCAGAACGCTCTTCTAAATTACATCGGTGATGCATCCGACCGTGAGTTAAAACATAGGGAAAAGCGTTCCATAGTGCATCACTGAGACACAGTAGATGCCATCTTTGTGGCTCCGCTTGCAGTTTTATAGATTGTGAGACGACGAACGTGATCGACGTTTGGATGGCCAGCCGCGCGTGGTCTTAGACATCTGGCGGCTTCGCTAAGTACGCACTTTGCTTCACGTCGTTATTTGGAAAAAGTGAAAGTGGATGGGAACCATCTGTCGTGTCCCGCCCAAGTTCAGGTCCACACACAGTCAGCGAGCGCTGCACCACGCCATCCGAATCCTTTTTATGCTGACTTACTGACTCAAAAGACCAAATTCAAAAGCGCCATGTGACGATACGGTATTTATGATGATTCATTTTCCATTATTTTTATTGTTCACTATACCGGTATTAATACCTGTGGTACCGGTATTTCATTTCATCTTTGTTTTTAGCCTTTGCGGCACGTTACAGTACCGGCATGTCTGCATTTCCCACCATTTGCAGACCCTACCCTGTACACTGAAATATTATTATTCTGCACCTCCATCGGCTTCCAACTGAAGTCCTTTTGTAAATTATTCTTACGGCTGGACCACAGGTTCTTCGTCCAAGAAGTCTATAATGAACACAGGTAGCTACCGCGCGCGTGACTGTGGAAGGAATCATCATGATGATCATGCCAACAGCACAATCGATGTTACTGCATTATTTATGACATTATCAGAAATGCATAGGATAGTCCTTTTGTCTAAATTTGTGCGTTTACATTCCAAAGTCAAAATCACAAAAGTACCTCGCGGTATCTTATGGCTACCATATTATGTTATGCAAAAGAATCGAGTATAGTATGTTATATGTTATATATTTTGATCTTTTGCTATTATATGGTAAAATATTATACTAATCTTCTAGTACCATCCATCCATCCATCCATCCATCCATACAATAACAATCCATCCATCCATCCATCCATCCATCGACGATCATCGCCCAAAGGACAGCAATGCAGAAATAGCATCGTTTTCGTCCAAGACGTCTTTGACTTCTTTCTCAACAGATATTGATGTATTAGCTTCTTCCTTCGCTACTACTACTGCAGTCGCTGTGGTTGTAACATCACCCGCACCATCAGTATCGCTGATACGAATACTCATTGGTTTGGTTGTGGCATGATCATTGCTGTTGTTCTTCTTGCTCTTCGTCTTCTGTAGCTGCAGCATGACGTTCGATTTTGCCATCTTATCATTATCATCATTGTTGTCGTTGTTGTCGTTGTTGTCGTTGTTGTTGTTCGTCGACAGCATGGAGGCGGCGTTGGACTGCAATTGCATTCCTGCATGATGGATCATTCGACTCCTCCTCTCGTCCTTTTCGAATAGCATTTGTTGCGGGTGCTTTTGGGTTTTGACCAGTTGCAAGGCTTCTGCCTTTCTCTCGGCCTCTCGTTGGTCTTCTGGAAGATGAGTCATAATTTCTTTGATGCTCCAACAAAAGTTAACCTTTTCCAACAATGCAATTCGAGATTGCGTCATGGAAGATTTCTTGCCCAAAGAATACAGCTTGTATTGCCTTCGTTGGACCTTGACCCATCCGGCAAGCCCTTGATTTTCATAATAGGTAGTAGGGACTGCCGCATGTCCATAGTCCTTGGTGAATTGGACCAATTCGTCGTATCGTGCATGCCATTTGTGATCCTTGTGTTGCCAACAAAATCCAATATCTTCTAGCAATTTAATGCGTTCCGCCGAAATGGAGGAATTCCGGCTGGCATGCAAGAGTATGGCAGCGGGTTGTTTCTTGAAGGCGCCCTTCTTTTCACCCTTTTTCAAGACTTGATATTGATAGCGTTGCCGTTTGGCCCAACCACCCAACAAAGGATTGGCCGGATATTCATTCGGAATCATGCAGTGACCATTCTTTTCGGCATATTCCTTGGCTTCGTTGTATCGGACAATCCACTTGTCAATTTGTTTGTTGCAGTATTTGACTCCTGCTTTCGCAGCTTTCGCAGCTTTCGCAGCATTCCCCCCGGCCTTTTTGGGTTTCTTCTCTTTTCTTTTGCTATTTTTGCTGTCGTTCTCGCTGTTGTTGTCACTATTGTTTTTGGCTAGCAAGGATTTGTCTTTTCGGGGTCGTCCTCTCTTTCTTGGTGGTGGTGGTGGAGGAGGAGTAGATGGGTCTTCATCTTGAGTCTCGTGGTCCTCTTGGGTCTTCTGAGTCTGTTGCTGTTCCAGCTGTGGTTTTGGCGGCTCCTCCTCCTGTTGCTGCTCCTGTTGCTGATGATGTTGCTGATGATGATGTTGGAATTGGGAATGTTGGGCCAATAGTGCGAGCATTTGCATGCTGTTGGAAGGCATCACTGGTGGTGCTGGTGGTGCTGCTGCTGCTGCTGAAAGTAAATGATACGATTGTTGTTGATGATGTTGATGATGCTGAATCATTCTGTGGTCTTGGTGGTGGGGCATGGTGGGCATGTGTGCGGCATTTTGAAAGAAATAGGCCATTCGTAGCAACTCGGCTTCGGGTGACACGGGTGAGACTCCTACTGGTACTGCATTTGGATTGCCACCACCACCACCAAACGTAGAAGCAGACGTCGCTAGTGCTGATGAGAATGATGCTGCTGAATTAGGCATAGGCGTGTTTGCTTCATCTTCCTCTTTCATGGTAACGTTCACGATTGGTTCATCGGCATCTTCAAATTGTGCATATGTTGGACGTGAAGAAGAAGACGATGAGGACGCTGAAGCGGTTTCCACACTGTTCTTTGCTGACGCTGCTGATGCCAGGACTGATGGTGTGGCCGTGGTGGTTGATGTTGACATGAAGGTTGACATTGATAATGATAATGAAGCGAGCCTAGAAGACTATAGCTTGAGTTCAATAATGGTTGCTGTTATACTGTTCTGGTGGTTTGGAATGCTGGAAGTCGTTCCTAAAGCCTATCCAAGGCTTGATATTCAAGGTGAGTGCCACAATGGCTGAAATTTTCACGTAGCCGCAATCCCTGCGTGTTTTGCACGGGCGTTTTCAGTTCCTCGGGCGGTGCCACGACAAACCGAAACCAAACTGACGATCGAAGGAAAAAGCAGAATCTGAGGAACAAAAAGCGCACACGGAATGCGATCGAGCCGGCAGTCTTTCCAGCTTCTATGAGCCACATACTGCTACTGTACGTGTACCGGTACGCATGTAGTGTAGTACGCGTTCCGATCTTCAAGTACGGTTGATGGGTGGACGATATCTAAACTTACTCGTGCTTACACACAGAAAGTTACATATTTCCCGCCAAAATCTACTAAATCTCGTATCTTTTTTATACTCAATACTGTGTATGTATGTATAGCAGTTCTGAATCAGCAAAGCACACAGCTGGTAGTATACCATGAATGAAGGACGGAAAACCACCACCATTGTCAATGATGGTAGCGTCTATGCAATCAGCAACAGAGAGGAGTTCAAGGATTTGTTGGAATCGCTGAACACAAAGTTCTTGGAGAATGCTGAAACAAAACTACGAGTATGCTTGGATATGTCTCGCTAGCTGATGGAGGAACCTACGCTGTGAAGTCGAATAATGATACAACTTGATCATTTAGTAAGGCCGTCGTACCTCAGCAAGATATCATGTCAGTTGCAACAGCAACGCGGGTAGCAGCGTTGAATCAATCAGCCACCACGACAGGAGGAGATGGAAGACCAAGAGAATTTAGTAAATATCAAAAAGAACGACGATGCTGATGATGAGTCAAACACGAAAAGGTCGGCTGTTGAATCGGCTGATGATACAGCAAGAGGAAAAAAGAGAAAGACAAGTAAAAGCGATGAAGTTATCGTCATCAGCAGTGATAGTGATGACGAGGAAGAGATCAACAGCAATGATCCGACTGAACGACAACTTAGTGCAATCGATAAGCGGGACCAATTGAGGGAAGCATGCAAGTTTACTAGCGATGGGGCTGCTCTTTACGATCAAGAGAAGTATGAAAAAGCTATGAAGATGTATCGTAAGGCTCTCGGTACTAGGAATCCTTGGCAATCGTCATAAAGATGTTGCCAACAACACATATTATCAGATGGGATGTGTTTTCCAGAATCGGGCCAAACACACGGAAGCCGTTAAGATTTATCGTAAGGCTCTCGACATTCAACTAAAAATCCTTGGTAGTCATCATAAAGATGTTGCCGACACATATTACGCGATGGGGTGTGTTCTAGAGAATCAGGTCAAATATAAAGAAGCATTGAACATGCACCGCCAAGCTCTCCACATTCAATTAAAAGTCTGTGGCAATCGCCATCAAGATGTTGCCTACACGTATTCCAAAATGGGGTGCGTTTTGGAGAGTCAAGTCAAATGCAAGGAAGCAATGGACATGTATCGCAAATCTCTCGAGATTCATTCGAATATTCCCGAACGTCGTGAGGACTGTGCCGACACACAGTACAATATGGGGAAATGTATTAACGAAACAAAAGCAACACAGAAAGCCCCGTGTCATGTTCCAACAAGCACTTGAAATTTACTTGGAGCTTTCTGACGAGGAGGGCCGGGAAGATGTTGAAGACGCACGCAAGCGAATTCCACGATCTTTGGAACTTGAAGGCGAAGAGTAGGTTGTATGGAGGATTCTAGGAATCGTTAACCTATGAAATTAATATGTAATCTATCCTTTTCGTGTAGTACTGAGAAACCGCAAAATGAATGAATCGGACCATACAACAACGCTTCAATCGCCGGGCCGATCTTTATTGTATCCTTTTTTTTCCAGATAGAATCGAAATGTTTTCAGTGATCATTCAGTAATCTTCCTCACTAAACTGCCTACCCATGCTACTATCACGACCATTCGCTACATTACCACTGCTCTCCGACATTAGTTCCGCGTCGCTTTCGTCCTCGTTGGGCCAACTTGGGTGTGAACCGAACCGGGTCAAATGGTTTCAAATTGATCGACGAGCAGGAACCTTCCCAAATTAATTCGGCCATGGCCTTACCAGATGCTGGTGCCCAAGCGATGCCCCAACAATTGTGACCGGCATTCAAATAGGCACCTGTATATCCAGGCACTGCTCCCATGTATGGCATGGCATCGGGCGGACAGGGTCGCATGCACGCTTGTGACTTTTCCAAACTACCTCCATTTTCTTCCTTGTATTGTGGTGCCATATCCCGGAAGGAGGCTTGGGCAGCTTCGACCCGGGTCGGATTGGCTTCGCAATTTTCCAGAAAGGCACCTTCTTTGAGTTGGGCAGTCGAAATGTAATCGGAACCGCCAATGCCACAAATGTAAATGCTACCGTCAGGACGGGGATATACTTCCACTGTATTTTAAACAGAACAGTGTTAGATCACTGAAACCATATGAAAAAATTAAGTACGATAACACCAATCCAATCCGGCCCAAAACTTACAGTGAGTTCCAAAGTTGGAATTCTCGCCACAGAACAAGGCTGTAGCATCGACATCCCTATCTTCCGGCTTGTTCCAAACAATGCTAGTAGATTTGATACCCTCCATGGGCAGTTCGAGACCTGCATTCGGAAACCAATCTTCTGCTTGGCACGACCAAGGGCCAGCCGAGACCACCACCACATCCGCAGGCAGAGTCTTTTCTTCGTCACTGTCACGACTACTATTCATGTATTTCACTCCAGTAATTTGCTCCTCTCCTTCGTCTCCAGCTGTCTCGACTCCGGTACATTTTCCCAAAACCACTCGGATTCCTGGCGCATGCTGGAGCATTTGCTCGACAAATTCCTTGGGTGTGATTTGGGCAGTATCTTCTCCATATCCCATGGGGGAGATTCGAGCCACGTTCCCATCCAACCAATTGGGAACGATTGGATCATTGGATTGAAAGGATTGGCTGCCTCGTCCTGGTGAGACGGATATGACTGGAAGCTTGCGATAGGACTCGCACTTTAGCTCCGCCGCCAATTCTTCGTACATGTCAAAGGCCAATTCGTGCAAGCCTTGAGTGGGACTTCCGTCACCCCAGGAACGAGCCATGAATCCACCACCCTTGCCGGAAGCAGCAGAAGCTACCGCCTTGGCCTCCAAAATGGTAATCTTGGTGTCATTATCACTGGCAGAAGAAGCAGCAGCTTTAGCGAGTTGATAGGCTACCGAAGTGCCTTGAATTCCACCCCCGACAACCACAATGTTTTTGATTTTCTTCTGAGCGTCGTCTGAAGATTTGGCCATAGTCAAAGTAGTTCTTGCTGAAGTAAAATAAGTAGCTTGTCGTTGACTGATGCCAGACTTGAAAGCGATGGCAGAAGCAGTGGTGGTGGTGGTAAAGGCAGACGCTAATAATAACAATCCAGCTGGCTGCTTTCGGAAGAGAGATGCTGGTGAAGTGGAGGAAGCCAGTAAAGTCAAGGTCCAAAGGAGGCTTCGGGGGCGACCAATCATGGAATCAGCTGCTGATTCTTATGCAGTATATAAACGTGTAGGCGGCGCGTGTTGAATAATTTGCTGCTGTCAAATCTGCAAATTCTGAGAAGCCTTCAACAAAAGATAGTAAATGATAGATGCAAAGAGAATGGTGATCAACAAGACTAAGCGGATTGAAATGATGCTCTCTTGCTTCTTTTTTCTGTTAGAGGTGATTGCCTGATCCTTCTTGCAACAACAACTTGACAAGAAACTCATATTGTGACTGATAGACAAATCGAGAATGTCTTCCATCGTCATCGCACACGATAAGGTAATTGCGGATTTCCCTCAACCTCATCATCTATCCCCAAATTTTGATGCCAAAATGGACCCGTTCGATCCGTGAAACACTGATTTAGCCCCAAATATTGTACAAGCAGTATGTTACTTATTTGTACCTGTACTTTGAGTGGTACTGAAGGTAGGTCGAAGGTCGCATCGTACCTCGTATCGTTACCTCGTTTCGATAGTATGTAGAGGCAAATTCAACCCAACTACCTCTGAAACAAACTTTATGTTGTCGAAAGTGTCCACCACATAACTACTGTATAGACCGATCGCTTGAGTGACCACGTGCTTCATTCTCGCAGCACCCAACTCTTCCTATTTGACCTGAAGTTCCAAACCTTTTGCAATTCGTCTGCATGTAACTCCGACATCTTTATGGCCTTCCCCGGCGCAGCAAGCTTCCAAATAAAAAGCAAGAAGAGCCTGTTGGTACATGACACGGGCTTTGACATGTTGGTTTTGTTTGGTCAATACTCTTCCCATGATGCTTTTTAAAATGCCCGCTCTGTAGGACGATTGCTTGCTTCTTCAGCCTCACTGTCACTACTAATGACGATTATTTCGTCATTATTGCGTACTTTGGTTTCTTCCTGTATATAGCTTCTTCAACTAGCTACTTTGTCCTTGCTTTGTCCTTGTTGTTGTTGTTGTTGTTGTTGTTGTTGTTGTTGTTGTTGTTGTTGGTATTAGTGGTCTCCTTGACTGCTCTTTTCCTTCTTCTTGTTGGCATTCTCCTCCTCGTCTGGTAATTTATTTAGTTGGCTTCATCATTATTCTCACCGGCTGTATTACTATGTGTAGGTTCCACCATCGGCAAATGCATAGTCGACGTGGAATACAACACTCGACGCTTGGTTTCAAATTTACCAGATGGCAAACTATCGAATCCTTTTTCGCTACCAACAACATAGCTCTTTCCATTGTCAGCAATAATGATCCTCTTTTAGCTCCACCTCCTAAAGTCATCATTATTGATATAAATATCAATGATGCTTCTCTGGATTTTTCGGGTGTTTTTGAAATGAGATTTTGGATTTCTACTGTACCAATATTATAAAATAAGTACCAGCACATTTTATACGGAAAGTACTGGCGCATATGGAACAACATTCTCAATTCATTCGCTCGGATCTTAGTACCATTCTGTACAGTAGGAGCGGTTGTGCCTCTTCCGGCGCAAAAGGCTCGCCTCTATCCGCGACCTTTGAAAAAAGGGGTCTTATAGTCCTTCCAGCACGCAGGACCACAGCCAAGAAGGAGAGGTTGCCATGTATCTAAAACTCGGATATATGGAAATATCGAAGTACTTTCAAGAATCCAGTCCTCATTTCTTTCATTCTGCCTACCAGGATCACAAAGCGCAACCTTACAGTATCGGTATTCCCGTGCTGCCGTCCAGCTCATTCGTTTCAGCGGCCAAGCCGATCTATTGTTGGCGATGTGATCCAATCTCGTCTTATTTATTCTATTGTTCTTCTTAACTTCATTGAGTCGAACAATAACCTCATATCCGGCTCGCTTTTACACTCCTGATCGTCCGGTACACAGTACTGTACCCTGTACCGGTACACAGTACTGTACCCTACTGTACCGGTCCACGTTGATGGCGATAAATTTCATGATCTGATCAGGGCGAGAATTTAAAAAAGAAGGTCATTCACCGACTTTTACCCTCCTCTCATCGGAACTTTTGATTGTTCCCTGCATTGCGATAAAGTACTTTTCATCGTGAATCTATCCTTTGACGGCAAAATTAACTGTACAGATACTTCATACTTGTGCTCATTTTAGAAAGTACAATGATGATGATGAAGATCATAGCTGCTGCCTTCGTTGCAAATCTCTTCGTGCCTGGCATTGGTGCACATCTGATTACTTGCAAAAACAAAATTAAAGAACGATTTCGGAAACTTGCCGATGACGGTTGGAGCGGTATTCTTCAATCATGTGCTGGAGTAGAATACGAGACCTCTCTCTTTGTTCATAAGCATGTTTTCGTGGTATCAACACCCGTCTCCAAAGAAGGCAGCTCTGATTGTCCAAACTTAGCCATGGAACAGAGCGATGCCCTTGCAAATGCAACCGACACTGGTTTTGGAATTCGTAGTGTCAACGTCCACGAGTTCACTCTTCCCACTGGTATTGATCCAAGAGACCTCCCACATTTGTCGATTGGCACTTTTCCCCTTGCCGACATCGCCAGAGCATTCGACACTGTCAAGGCCCAAGTTGATTCAGATCCGGACAGCATGAAAAGTTATGACATCGTCATGGAGAACTGCGGTGACTTTCCGGCTCGCATGATGTCCCTATTGCAGGTTAGTTTCGATCCTGAAATGGTCCAGTTCCTCGCCAAGCGTCTTCAAAAGACATACCATACCCTCGCTCGAGAGATACGCGCCAATCGCAACGCAGCGAACATATTGGCCGCAAAGAGCACTCTTACCGAGCTCACAGATCTGCAATTGATCGAGTTGCTCGTAGAGTCAAAGGTGAAGTATCTGTACAGTCCATCAACAAGACCGCTTAGCGATAGCTATAATGATCCCTCTGCTCAGGGTCATCGTTTGCTGCTTTCCAAAGAGCAGGAGAATGAGCCAGCTGCTGACGCTAGACGCCTTGCTGATGTTGCTTGCGGCCAGTGGTACTCTTCTAGCTGCCTTGCAGAAAACGATATTCGTTACGATTCTACCGCTTCGAATGCTATTGCCGACCAGAACTCTGCATGGAAAAAATTCGAAGGATTCTATGAAGCATTTGCAACAACATATGGTCCTGATGGCCGAGTCATTGAGCCAGCTTTCATGGAAGAAGATGCGGCTACCTTTGCTCCCAATCAAATGCCATACTCACAAGCCCCCTACAAAATGTTCATCAACATCACCTTGAGTGGTTCAAGACTATACGAACAAATGCACACGATCCACCCTCCCCCTCCCGAAGCCTTTTGCAACCAGATTGTTCCAGAGGGCAAGCAGAATGTCCTTTTGCCAGGCGAATGCGGGTGGAGTGGAACTGCTGGTTTCTATGAGCGCTTTGGAACAAGTACCTTCGAAAAGGACGGAAGCGTCACCATGTTGCCCTTTGGGTCAACCATGCTGGGCACCGAGCTTGATCGCAAGTCGTATGTTAGTCTTCCTGCAGGTGACAGCAATCATTTCTCGAGCTACTTGGAAGGTGGCGTCCTCGTACAGTATGCTTCGGCATGTCTTGATGCCGAATGCAATCAGCTATCCACTACTATTTATCAGTATAACACCTCCACATCAAGCGGCGAAGAGTACCAATTTTTGGCGTCCACCCGCGTGTTTGCCACCCGAATTGCATCCACTCAGCAGTTCCGTGATGCACTCGAGTCTGCCTACCTCGAGTACAATGTACCGTCTGATCAGAGACCATTTGAAGATGGGTGTCTCTCTGGCTACTGTCCTGACGAAGGCGATTGGTGTGAATACGATCCCGAGTGTGCTGTCTCTCCGTATTCCGAACCAGAAGCATCCGTCCTGGCGGGACCAGTTGTTGGTGTTGTTTTGGCTGTCACGGTTTTGATATTCCTCGCTTTGTTCACTTTGCACAGGCGTCAAATGAACCAAAAGGAAGCCATTGTGCGCACCATGTTTGCAAGTCGCATTGCCGAGGGCATCAAACTCCACGGTGGTAATGATGGTTCATCGTCTTGTCTCTCTCCGGATGAATTGCTTGCCGAGTTTCACAAGATTGACCAGGACAAAGGGGGCTCCATCGACAAAGAAGAGCTTTGGGCATTCTTGAATTCTGGAACAACGGTTGGTAATATGAGTCGCACTGATTTTGATCTGCTGTTCTCTGTGATTGATTTTGATCAAAGCGGCAGCGTCGACTTCAACGAGTTTGTTTCGTTCTTTGCCAAGTGCGACAAGGAAGGTCTCAAGCAGCAGTGCTACCAAGTAGACTCTTCGTAAAATGATGATGTGATCAAAGTGATAACATAGATAGTTGTTTCAAGTTCGATTCTACTTTTTGCGCGTTTGTTCGTTTGCCGAATAAACGTCCACAGAAGGCATTTGTAATAATGTTTGTACTCGACAAGCTAGGAAGAGCTTTGTATTATCTCATTGTAGTATAATATATCTAGCGGCAGATTCTTGTTACATCCTTTGTTTTGTAGCTGATTTCGAACTAGCACGGGCTACATTTGAATCGTCTTGCTGTTTGTTGCACTCATTCATCAATCGCGAAACGCAACAACTTGGGCTCAACATCCGATCACGCAAATTGACACTCGAAATGTGATCTGCTATCTTGCAGATTTGATGAGTAAACCTAGCGAATTGAGAATTCTTTGCATGATACTGTGGTTGTTTCGGTGATTGTGAGAAACCATTTGGTACTTGGACATCAAGCTACTACCTCTTGATGCAAAACAGTTGTCAGACAAGTCTAGGTACCAAGAAGTGTGGTGTGCCGATCAGAGGTCAAAGCTACATGTTTGGTGACAATGAATCTGTCATGAACAGTTCTTCCCTACCTGAAGCTAAGCTACACAATCAAGATGTTGCATTGTCATTCCAGCGTGTGAGAGAAGCAGTAGCAGCTAACATGCTATCTATTATCCACATTGACAGTGCTCTCAACCCAGCTGATATTCTCAGCATTCAGTCTCTCAAAGACTTGAGGACTTCTGCGGATTTCATCAACTTCGTTAGTAAGCACACAAGTAATTTGATACGAACCTTGAATCTTTGGATCCAATTTACTTGGATTGATTTCATTGTCAGAAACTTCTCCACCAAAGAGTGTAGTCAACTTCTGTTTTCGCAAAGCATTTTGTTGACTGTTTTTCCAAGATTCAATCAATCAAATCAAAAGTCGCTGGAAACCACGGGACCAAGTCTCAAGCAGATTTTCACACTTTTGTTCACTTGACGAACTTCAAAATTGAGAGATTCGACTTTCCTTTTCAAAGCAGTAGCGTAGACTTGTCTGACAACTGTTTTGCATCAAGAGGTAGTAGCTTGATGTCCAAGTACCAAATGGTTTCTCACAATCACCGAAACAACCACAGTATCATGCAAAGAATTCTCAATTCGTTAGGTTTACTCATCAAATCTGCAAGATAGCAGATCACATTTCGAGTGTCAATTTGCGTGATCGGATGTTGAGCCCAAGTTGTTGCGTTTCGCGATTGATGAATGAGTGCAACAAACAGCAAGACGATTCAAATGTAGCCCGTGCTAGTTCGAAATCAGCTACAAAACAAAGGATGTAACAAGAATCTGCCGCTAGATATATTATACTACAATGAGATAATACAAAGCTCTTCCTAGCTTGTCGAGTACAAACATTATTACAAATGCCTTCTGTGGACGTTTATTCGGCAAACGAACAAACGCGCAAAAAGTAGAATCGAACTTGAAACAACTATCTATGTTATCACTTTGATCACATCATCATTTTACGAAGAGTCTACTTGGTAGCACTGCTGCTTGAGACCTTCCTTGTCGCACTTGGCAAAGAACGAAACAAACTCGTTGAAGTCGACGCTGCCGCTTTGATCAAAATCAATCACAGAGAACAGCAGATCAAAATCAGTGCGACTCATATTACCAACCGTTGTTCCAGAATTCAAGAATGCCCAAAGCTCTTCTTTGTCGATGGAGCCCCCTTTGTCCTGGTCAATCTTGTGAAACTCGGCAAGCAATTCATCCGGAGAGAGACAAGACGATGAACCATCATTACCACCGTGGAGTTTGATGCCCTCGGCAATGCGACTTGCAAACATGGTGCGCACAATGGCTTCCTTTTGGTTCATTTGACGCCTGTGCAAAGTGAACAAAGCGAGGAATATCAAAACCGTGACAGCCAAAACAACACCAACAACTGGTCCCGCCAGGACGGATGCTTCTGGTTCGGAATACGGAGAGACAGCACACTCGGGATCGTATTCACACCAATCGCCTTCGTCAGGACAGTAGCCAGAGAGACACCCATCTTCAAATGGTCTCTGATCAGACGGTACATTGTACTCGAGGTAGGCAGACTCGAGTGCATCACGGAACTGCTGAGTGGATGCAATTCGGGTGGCAAACACGCGGGTGGACGCCAAAAATTGGTACTCTTCGCCGCTTGATGTGGAGGTGTTATACTGATAAATAGTAGTGGATAGCTGATTGCATTCGGCATCAAGACATGCCGAAGCATACTGTACGAGGACGCCACCTTCCAAGTAGCTCGAGAAATGATTGCTGTCACCTGCAGGAAGACTAACATACGACTTGCGATCAAGCTCGGTGCCCAGCATGGTTGACCCAAAGGGCAACATGGTGACGCTTCCGTCCTTTTCGAAGGTACTTGTTCCAAAGCGCTCATAGAAACCAGCAGTTCCACTCCACCCGCATTCGCCTGGCAAAAGGACATTCTGCTTGCCCTCTGGAACAATCTGGTTGCAAAAGGCTTCGGGAGGGGGAGGGTGGATCGTGTGCATTTGTTCGTATAGTCTTGAACCACTCAAGGTGATGTTGATGAACATTTTGTAGGGGGCTTGTGAGTATGGCATTTGATTGGGAGCAAAGGTAGCCGCATCTTCTTCCATGAAAGCTGGCTCAATGACTCGGCCATCAGGACCATATGCTCCTTCGAATTTTTTCCATGCAGAGTTCTGGTCGGCAATAGCATTCGAAGCGGTAGAATCGTAACGAATATCGTTTTCTGCAAGGCAGCTAGAAGAGTACCACTGGCCGCAAGCAACATCAGCAAGGCGTCTAGCGTCAGCAGCTGGCTCATTCTCCTGCTCTTTGGAAAGCAGCAAACGATGACCCTGAGCAGAGGGATCATTATAGCTATCGCTAAGCGGTCTTGTTGATGGACTGTACAGATACTTCACCTTTGACTCTACGAGCAACTCGATCAATTGCAGATCTGTGAGCTCGGTAAGAGTGCTCTTTGCGGCCAATATGTTCGCTGCGTTGCGATTGGCGCGTATCTCTCGAGCGAGGGTATGGTATGTCTTTTGAAGACGCTTGGCGAGGAACTGGACCATTTCAGGATCGAAACTAACCTGCAATAGGGACATCATGCGAGCCGGAAAGTCACCGCAGTTCTCCATGACGATGTCATAACTTTTCATGCTGTCCGGATCTGAATCAACTTGGGCCTTGACAGTGTCGAATGCTCTGGCGATGTCGGCAAGGGGAAAAGTGCCAATCGACAAATGTGGGAGGTCTCTTGGATCAATACCAGTGGGAAGAGTGAACTCGTGGACGTTGACACTACGAATTCCAAAACCAGTGTCGGTTGCATTTGCAAGGGCATCGCTCTGTTCCATGGCTAAGTTTGGACAATCAGAGCTGCCTTCTTTGGAGACGGGTGTTGATACCACGAAAACATGCTTATGAACAAAGAGAGAAGTCTCGTATTCTACTCCAGCACATGATTGAAGAATACCGCTCCAACCGTCATCGGCAAGTTTCCGAAATCGTCTAAGTTTGTTTTTGCAAGGAATTGGGGTAGCACCAATGCCAGGCACGAAGAGATTTGCAACGAAGGCAGCAGCTATGATCTTCATCATCATCATTGTACTTTCTAAAATGAGCACAAGTAAGAAATATGTGTAAAGTTAATGTTGCTGTCAAAGGATAGGTTTGCGATAAAAAGCCAAAACTTCCGACGAAAGGTGACAAAATTCGGTGCCCCAGTATGACCACTTCTGGCTCTTTATGTCTCCTTCTGGCTCTTTATGACCTCGCTTAAACCTATAGCCATGACCGCTATTGGATTTATTTGTAAAAAAGCAGATACTCAATTGGTCGAGGAGGTGGCATTTGAAGCATTTAATTAATTAGTGAATTCACAGAGATGTGTACCTGGTAACAGCCCCATGACGTAGTATGATCATTCCACGCCAACCACGCCACTCCAACAAGTCACAGTCGAAAACGGCAAACATCCGTTGAGCTGATTCTCACGCTCGGGTAGCGGGTGTGACGATGAAATGGGATGATGAGTATCGACATAATACCTAGCCACCTAACTACAACCCTCCTAGTTTCGATTTGAATTCAAGTTATAACTCTTCTCTCGACTTGGTTCTTAGTATATTATCGTGACTACTAAATTTGCAAACGCTTCCGCACCCATACTCTTCTGCGACTGTGCTGTTGGCCCCGCTTCACAGCTTGCCTTTCACCTCGAACTACGGTCCAAAACATGAAGTCATTTGCGACGTTCATTAACCTACCGCACTTACCTGTGAATGTAGATTCGACCTGGTAATATTTGACTCCGGATTCGCAGTCAATCCTTCCGTAGTCAACTTCGTTCCCTCCTTGAGAAACTCAACGCGCATTTCGCGTAATCTGCGAAGATCAGCGACGGCCCGGGTACTGAAAGCGTCCTGGCGAAAGCTTTGAAGGATTATCAACACAATGCATACAGTAGTTACAGGCGCCTTCTGCTGTACACAGGACGAAATTCAAGTTTGAAAGTGTGTTATCGTTTCAATTCGCGCTTTTAAGTTTGTATCGAATTTTCAATTCACGCTTATAAATTTGTAGTCAATTTTCAATCCGCGCTTAAATTTAGGAGCGAATTGTCCGTTCGCGTCTGTTTTATCTAATTTTAAAAGGAGCGGATTGTCGATTTGCGCTTTGTTTCGTTCTTTGCCAAGTGCGACAAGGTAGGTCTCAAGCAGCAGAGCTACCAAGTAGACTCTTCGTAAAATGATGATGTGATCAAAGTGATAAGTTCGATTCTACTTTTTGCGCGTTTGTTCGTTTGCCGAATAAACGTCCACAGAAGGCATTTGTAATAATGTTTGTACTCGACAAGCTAGGAAGAGCTTTGTATTATCTCATTGTAGTATAATATATCTAGCAGCAGATTCTTGGTACATCCTTCTTTGTTTTGTAGCTGCTGAACTAGCACGGGTTATACATTTGTACCATCAGCCACTGTCACTGCTAATGGTGACTACTTCACTCATCCCGATTGTGCAGCTTTGTTTTCTTGTCTCATCGTTCTATCTTTTCTTTCTTGATAGATCAGTAGTCGTACAGTACTGTCGTTATAAAAACATGCCACTACTGGTTTTAGTAGCCAAATACGTGTAGAATTTGTAATATAAGACCCCGATCCACAAAAAACCCCCCCTTCCCATACCCACTTTCGGGCTTTTCTAAAAAAATATCACCACAGAATTTAAAAATGGTCATTTTTAGAATACGTGGTATTTTAACGCCAATAAGACAGTGCAAAGGGCAATTTTTCGGGGATTTTAGCCCTATGCTCGAAAGTACTTTGCGACAATTTTTGATTGCGGGATGATGAATCAACTGATTCGCATCACCACTCACGATGGGACAATGATTGAGGGCGAAATGGAAGCCAAAGAAGGTAACTACGCCGGCTACATCACAGACACCATCTACAACACGTGTTCCAGAAGAGCAATGGGGTTTGATTTGCAATCATGCAAGGTCAGAGAAGTGGTGTGATAGCTATCGACGAGAAAATGAAACAAATTCGAAAATAAGGAAGAGGCTGGAAACGACACGACCGAATGAAGGATTCCTCTTCCCTTTCCTTCCCTTTTTTTGTCCCCAAGGTCTAAGGTCTGTTGATTGTTATGTTGGAGAGCTACTATGGTTTCCATGTTGCTGTGGCAGTTGCTGATGGCAATTGATGAAGATGTTGCTTGATGAGAATGGCGAAGACTGCCACTGTGGAGAGAATGGAATGAATTAAAGAAGACGAAGAGTCGTAGGTAATGTAGTATAGGCTTGGATGTAGGTAATATGTTAGCTTTGTTACGTATTCCCTCAGTACTGTAGTGGTAATGTTGACAAAGGTGATGTCTTGGATGCCATTTTGGTTCCATCGGTACGGAAAATTTCCACGAGGCACTTGGTGGAATTTGCGCGCGAACCCGGTTTTTTCCGTACGTCATCAGTTTCAGAACCCATTGCGCACTTCTATGCGCTCGCCCGTTGAGAATTCTTCAACCACATCAAATTTTCCTTCCGTCGGCAATGGTGAGCCTCGAGGCCGAGGAAAGCATCACCCTCTGGAGGAAAACTCGTGGGTCGCGGACATTCTCTGTATCGTACCCGAATCCACCTTGTTTGTATGAAGTGATATGGATGCATTTGCCATTCTCACCTCTGAAATCACTGCTAAAGAACCTCAACAAGGTACGAAAACTACTTTTCGAGAGGTTTCGGGACGTCTACGAAGTCCCAAGGCAACATAGAGCTAGAATGTTCTGCGGAAGTTGCTTATGTTGTTATACTAACGGCAATGATACCATTCTATATTCTCTATCTGGGTTCCTACAGGACAATTTTCAACCCAGACCATTGAGTTGCAAATTCGTCAGACACAATGAAATTGCACGGCCTGGACCCCATGAGTAGAGAAAGTGGAATCAGAGGTTGTGGCAACCATAGTTGATATATATGTTACGTCGGGAGCGGCAGTAATTATGTTGAACATCTTTTTCTGGGCCGCAATCACACAATAATCCACCATGATTGGTTCCGTTGGTTGCTTGGACTGGACGGATAGGTGTCAAGAAGACGTATTTGCCGAGTGCGACTCATATCTACCGTCACCATCAAGACAATATCTACACAGAGACTCGTTCGGAGTGTCGAACTACCAAAATTGACGATTTGGAGCACATCAAGGTGCCATGGTGCGATGGTTCCCCTCGTTTGGACTGGCCAGTGTGGACGCCCAGAGAAGTAAAAAGTGAAGCACATGTTGTGGCAAGCGTATTTGATAGATAGACTATGGCTGGAGCGGCCATTCATACTTCTATTTGCCTCAGTTACACTACAATCTACCTTGTTTCGTTCGACTGGTTCTGTTGGGCTACCGAAACTGGTCGGCAGAAAGTCAAGAGGGCCAGTGCCTCCCATTCAACATGTGCTGGAAAGCTCGGCAGTGATCCTACCTACTCGGGGATCCATTCGGTTGTGTTTTGTTATGAATACTTGTTGAGATATTGGAATTCCAGTGTTTGGTGCTGTCTGTTCCCCTTTCAGCATGAAGGTCGGCGTGGCCGCCCTGGAGACAGCCAACCATTCAACAATACACCAGAGCCTCCCTTGGATGCCTATTGTTTAAATTTTCTGGGACCCAGGCAATGGTTCCGCCTAGATTAAGAATCATGCCGCCCAAACGGGGTTAGAAATCATGGAAATCTGGTCCAAAAAGCCACTTGGTGGTGGTGTGGGCCGGATTTCCTAAAAATGCCTTGTTCTAACACATATTTGTCGTCCATGGGTATGCATGAGAAGATTGGTGGCTTTGGAGTGGACATTTTCTAGGTAAAAGTGATTGAATAGCATTCACACTGCTTTTGGGATCAATCCAGGTTCATGAAACAATGTGGCTGGAACCCTTCTCAGTAGCCGAGTCGATACCCTGACACGATGGCACCAAGTTCAAAGTTGGTCAAAATATATATAGTAATCGAATTTGGGTGGTGGTTTGGAGGGCTATGGCGGAAAAAAGAATCTAGGATAGCATAATTTTTTTCTCTCTTTCCTACTTTTCAATTGACTTTGTGGAATGGCCTGAAATAAGATCGATATACACAAAGATCTCTAATTCAGAGTGGACCCAATCCTAGAAAATATATATACTTATAATATCGCATTGAAATTTATCTAAGAATGTAATCGCAACAAGGTCGTATGGTACGAGATCAGCCTCTGGCCTCTTGAGTTTTTTTTGGCAATCACACGAGTCAATATCAAGTCAATTGAGTCAATTTGACTAACGGCTGTTTTTTTAGCCGTTACCAGAAAGTTGTTTTCTGCATTGGAGCCCCTATAACACCCCCTATGAACTTGGGATTTTTCACAAGGGATGGGCAAAGTATTCTCTAGCGCTTTGAAAAGGTTTTAGGTCCGTAGGTGTCTTTTGAAATTTTTGCTTTGTCCCAAGAATTCCAAATTCCACCCGAATTTTGGGGGGGTATTTCGTGGATCGGGGTCATAAATATATAGAGTATTTTAACGGTCCGTCCGCCGCTCAAGAGGCCCATTTCATACTATTTTGGCGGGAGACCCATCTTCTAAAATCACCTACAGACCTAAAAGAATTTTTTTCTCCAAACAAAAGTATTAGCTTAGGTCCATATCTTGCATCCTATTGGGTGGGGCTGTCATCATTATGCTCAGGGAAGGCACTGTAGCTCTAAAAGTTGCCACTAGGACTGTTGTGGACTGAAATTGAAAATTTACAACTTACAACATGTGCCTGAAATTCATGAAACAATGCTACAATCCAGCTGCTAATCGGAACTCAGATTGCCCATGAGTGATTTCAGGCCACACTGTACTCATAAGGCACCAAAACTGTTGGAACGTGTATTAGATACTTAGATTGGACTAGCCAGATTAAGGTAGCCTGGTAGGCGCAGCGGTTCGATTCCGTAATACCATATATTTGACATGGTAAGGTTATTGGATCAAGTCCTCGATTCACATTTCCCTTGTTGATCTTGGAAATGAATGCCGACTGTCTGCATAAGATGGACGTGTGAGGGTTTCGACACCAGAAATGGGTGTGCGAGGCTGAAGGGCTATATCTAAGTATCGAATAAGGGAGGATGTTGGAACGTGTATTAGATACTTAGATTGGACTAGTCAGATTAAGGTAGCCTGTTAGGCACAGCGGTTCGATTCCGTCATACCTTCTATTTGACACAAAACAACCAATGATCTGAATTGCTGTCCAAAGCATCAATTACCTTCTTGACTGCAGTGAATGCCTAGAGCACAATCATGATGACCCCACCCAATAGGATGTAAGATAAGGACCTAAGCTAAGACTTTTGTATGGGAAGAAATTTTAATTTAGGTCTGTGGGTGATTTTAGAACCTGGGTCTCCCGCCATAATAGGGTCTGACAAGTGGCTGTACGGTACGATACGGTATATATATATATATCTAAAAAAATTATAAAAACATCAGGCAATTTGAAGCCAAGATGTATTTTACGGTACTGTAGCTATACCAGTAGGTACAAAAATATTGTACGTACCGTATCAACCGCAACTGTTTTCCATTCTGATTTATCTGCAGACACACCATTCGTTATTTCAACAGTGTACCTGGATCTATTGTAGGTTTGTCAAACATTTTTTTATAATTTGTAGTAGTAGTAGTAGTAGTAGTAGTAGTAGTAGTAGTAGTAGTAGTAGTAGTAGTAGTAGTAGTAGTAGTAGTAGTAGTAGTAGTAGTAGTAGTAGTAGTAGTAGTAGTAGTAGTAGTAGTAGT